>BHFT01005557.1:0-29490 GCA_004320025.1 Laticauda laticaudata | reverse complement strand
GGGGGGGGGGGGGGGGGGGGGAATTAGTCCCTCTCAGGTTTGCTTGCAAGCCTCGGGGAGAGTCAGCCTACAGTTTCAGAAACTCTGTGTTTATACTTTATCCCTGTATTTTGTCCAGATTCTTAAAATAAAACCCTATAAATGCTCTTCAGCATTACTGTCCTTCATCCATCAGTAGGATCAGGGGAAAGGATCAGCATGTTTTGTGGCAAAAGAAAATATTTTGCTTATAGAGCATGCATTTCTAGGAAGCCTTCAGAATGCACAGAGTTACTGCAATCCAGCTAATGAGTTACAAATCAAAAGTTACAAATGTGAATGAATGGACCTGAAAGATCAGAAATGGTTTTCCAGGATTCAGATAGTCCTCGACCACAAATGGGACGCGAATCTCAGTCGTTGAGTGAATCAGTTGTTAACCAACTTGACCACATGACTGTTTTGTTTAATGATTGCAATCCTGGCATACTTGGTTGCAATTATGAAGCAAACTTCTCTTTAAGCAGAGTGAAAGAGCTGCCTGCTGAGTTCTGTTCCCCTCCATGCATGATAGAGAACTTATCCGGAAAGTTACAGGAACAGAGCTCAGATCTTCAAGCTCTCAGCTGAGTTTCTGCAGCATGCCAGAGGATTTCTCCTGCTTTCAGCTGGTAGCCCTTTTAATCTCATAGACCTGTCTGCCAGGAGGGAATCTCAGCTCTATGGTAGATGGCTGCAGCAGCTTGCAACCTTCCCTATTGGCTTCTGCATTGACTTTCTGGGGAAGTAACAAAAGAAAATTGCAAATGGCAATCACATGGTCATGGAGCAATTGCTGACTAATCATAAGTGCAAATAGGTTGCCAAGCACTTAGATCACCATCGTGAGACTGTGGGGGTTGTGTATAATGTTTTGTGGTGGCCAGAAGTACTTTACGGCCTGTAAAGCACCAATTCTGTAGAAATCATAATTCTAGGCCATCATTAAATGAATGGTTGTAAATTAAGGGTTACCTAGCCTTCCCTCCCATTTTTTTTTCTTCCAAAAAAGCCATTCCTCTGCTTTCCTCTCCTACCCCACCTGGCACCTTCTGAAGAGTAGCTTATGTGAAGTAAATAGCTAGGACTTGCACAGGGACAGCCCTTAGGGCAAACTTACTGCTACAGATTTTTTTTCCATTGCAGAAAAAAAGTTGTAACCATGAGTTATTTTTCTGCCAAGCTACAGGGAGTTTTCCCTGTTCCTACTGAACAGGGAAATACAGTTCTGTATTTCAAAATAATAACTGCCATAAAAGTACATTGATCAACCATCTTCTAGAATCAACTGTTTTCTCCATATTGGATTTAAAGTTGCAGGTTGTTCTTTGGGGATATGATATGGGCAGTGTCATTTCTTCATATGTTGTACAAAGGCCCAAACTGGGAAAATTTAGTTCTACATTTGCTACTTCCAGGGGTTGGATGCAAATATTTTTACTACTGGTTCTCTGGGTGTGGGTGGGAGTGGCCATGTGACTGGGTGGGCATGGCTTCTTCTTTTTTGCAGCACTCCCCCCACACTCCATTTTTTTTTTTAAAGTGAGACAGTGAGGGAAATCCCAGCACAGTTGATCGTTGGAACAGCTGATCACCTGGGAGTGAACAGCTGATCACCTGGGGAGAAATACCTTAAGGAATGACTGGGTGGTGGAGAATCAGTCAGAAATGTTGGGCATGCGCACGATGTAGCACATGTGCAATAAGGACTGACTGGGAGGGGAGGAGCAGGAGGAGAAGGGTGGTGCCAGGCAGGGACATGAATTGCCAGTTCCCTGAACTGCACAGAATTGTAACAACCGGTTCTATAGAACTGGTCTGAACTGGTAGAATTCATCCCTGGCTACTTCTATTTCAAGAGTTGTAAAATTAATCTCGTATTCAGTATGGGCCTATTTGATATCATGATTGATCCAACAATAGAAAAGAGCAAGCAAGCTAGTGGATATGTATAGAAAGCAATGGATCTGACAATTGCAGTGTGACTAAGAGAAACAGTGAAAACTGAGTCTCTCAATTGTAATATTAAGAAAAATTGCTTGTGAAGTTAGTGCATTTATTTAAATGAGAGATGGGGCTGTATATACAAGAAGCGAAGCAGCCTTTTTTATGACTTGAAGAAACATTTACTTTTGTTAGCTGTTGGTGGCTAGCAAATATTTCTTTATGTGTAATGGGAATAGGAGAATTGCTTATGCCCTACAGCATATGATTTCATTATCCTTATTGTTTTTAACTTTTAAATCTTATTAAATATCATAAAATTGTCCCTTCCTTTTTAATCTAGCTACAGTATTTATCTCAATTTGCCAACTTACAAAAAAAAATAAAGCTTACCTCAGGAAATGAAAGTATATATCCATCAACATAAATGTTGAAACTTATCTTGAAAATAAATAAAATTATGCACTTGTGGCTAATTTTAAGGGGATATAGAACTGCCCAGGTTTTTTTTTTCTTTAAATCTTATTGATCAAAACCCATTCCTTCATTTAATTTACAGTTCTATTTCTCCATCCATTATTTTGCATTCTTTTTCCTTGGCAAAGTGATTTTATTCTGAATGTGTGTTCAATTTTCATGTATAATAATGCAAACATTTTGATAAATTTCCAAAGAGTTTCTTCCTTGGTCATTTTCCTTTAGATCTGGGGATATTCCATTTTTGACTTTGGAAGGAGTTGCACTTCTCCATTCCAGGGTGGTGCACAATCTGAGGGTCTTCCTGGACTTAAAACTTCTGCTCAAACAACTGACAGCAGTGGCCAGGAAGGTTTTTGCAGAATTTCATTTTGTCTATCAGTTGCACTCATTTCTAGATTGGGGCCCTTCAGCAGGAAGATTATGAGAGTGAGGGAGGATCTCAGGGAAGTTCTGCCTTAGCACTTGGCCCCCTGACATGAGTCTTGTGTCATTCCCACCATGACCATGCCTTCCAAGGCCATGGCCACCATGGCTACATGCGCCTCCCCCCACAACCACACTCCCCCCAGTCCTCTAAGGTCGAACACAACCCTGATGTGGCCCTCAATGAAATCGAGTTTGACACCCCTTCTGTTGTGTCCGAAGTCTTCAGTCTGGAGCAGACAGAGAACTCTATCCTGAGAGCTGATTGGCTGCCTGGCTGAAGCAGCTAGTATATAAGAACTGTCAAGCTCCCTGGTCATTGTTGCTTTACGGTCAGTTGAGCTGTTCACTGTTAGCTTTAATAAACCGTTGGCAACTGATTAGCTTTATCTCTCCTTTTTATTCTCTGCCGTTATCTTAGAACTTATTACCTGCTGCATGTGCTCCCCTTGAAAACCAACTGGAACGTCAGTTGATCTGGAAACCAGCAGCTTGAGCAGTTATGGACAAGCCTAAGTATGCTCATATAACACATTTGCTTCTCAACCTGCACTAGTTTTCAGCTTGCTTCTGAGTCCAATTCAAGTTTTGATTGTTTACCTATGATGTCATCAAGTCATAGGACTTGGTACCTGAGGGAAGGCTACCTCACTCCCATAGTATTTTCCCGATCAATCTTAGAGCATTGGTTTGCTCCGAGTCCTTTGATTTTACAGTGTCATTTATAAAGACCCTGGAAGCATGTCTTTTAAGTACCAGTGCCTGCCCTCTGGATAGAGATCATCCCCTCTCCCCAAGATCTGGGTGGCCTTTGCCTTGCTGTTGTTTACAAAAGTCTTAAAAACCTGTTTTGTTTTTTTTATCCAGGCCTTTTGTAAGGAAGATCAAAGCCCCTTTGCTTCATATACTTGCCTCAATATTGATGACTTTGTGTTTTCTTTGACTTTTGCTGATAATTTTTCTGCTTTTGTAGCTCTGCTGAATTTAAAAAGCAACAACTGTTCGAAGGCAATCATCTGAGCTCTATGATACTATCTTTTAAGTTGGATATATGTTCATCTCTTCGAAAGTGTTTGGGAAGTCAGCTTAGAGAGTGAAGTTAATAGAGATGTGCTCATTCCTCACTAGGTCACTGATCCATGCGCCTTTGGGCTATGCTTCTATTTTCTGGATGGATACATTTCTGATTAACATCTAATACTTTTCTACAGTGCTTTTTTAAAAAGCAGCTATGGCCAATCTCAAAGTACAAGTTTTGTTATTCAGGCATTCTCTGGAGTTTATCAGAGACTGTTTCAATGAATAAAAGGAATTCCAAAGCCAGATCAAGGCTATAACTACCGTGTTTCTCATATAATAAGGCCGGGTCTTATTTTTTTTTGAACCCCGAAAAAATGGCTAGGTCGTCTTTTCGGGGATGACTTAATTCTCCCCCCTTGCATCTTCGGCGGGCGGGCGGGTGGCGACAGCTTGGATGTTGACCTCGGCATTGGTGGGGCACATCGTATCAGGGTCAACGCAGGCAGCACCATATCCGGGTGTGCAACAAAAGTACTTCCTAACAGCAAGCCCTCCCACCATTCCCCCCCATTTTGCATGTTTTAATATAGGCTTTAATTTGGGGGGAGGGGCTTAATTTCATTTCATTTCAAGATGCTGAGACTTCCTATTGGGGGAGGCCGTATTGTTGGAGAAACAGAGTAATTGTAGATTCCAATCAGTGCTTGGGAGCTGGATTCTTCCTCTGTATCTTAGTTTTATCTCTTTCTCAGTCCTGTCCATTCCATTTTTCTTAGTTTCCTCCTTTTTCCTCTATTCAGTCTTTTCCTTTTTAATTCTTTCCCCTTTCTTAAATAGACACCAAGTTTTTAAAGTGTAGCTATCTGTCAAGAAATGAAGTTATGTGCAGTCCTTGGTGGTGTCTGAGCTTGTCTTCAGTGCATAGTGTCTTCAGTGCATAGTGTCTTCAGGGCACTTTGTCTTCAGGGCACAGGGCACTTTGACAATGAAAAATCTGCAAGAAAATAACCAAAGGACCCCATGATTCAGTCTTGAACTGCAAATATTCTCTTCTATCATTACTGAAGTTATGGTTCTCATACCGCAATGCTGCTGCTACTGCAACCAATCAGATATAAAGATCAGATCAGGTAGAAAAGTCTCTCCTAGACCTAACAGTAACAAATACTGTGTAGTCTTCCTAAGCTATTCTCGGCATAGTTTTACAAGATGTGATAGCTGTAGTCCTGTGCTGGAGATTTTTCTCTTGGTCCTAAGTAGTACATATGGATGTAACATCAGGATTTTTTTTTATCTAGGTATGTGTTGTTGTTTTTTAAATTCTATATGAGGGCTTTCATATATACTGCTAAATCTGAATGCTTCAGATATCAGGAAAGTGGATTGAACTGCGAAAAACAGAGGAGGGCAACCATCTGATCTACTTTATTATATAAATGAGACTTGCACAGCATATGTATGGCCCATCATTTGCATGTGATTCACCAAGCAACCCATCAGCGGGCTTTTTTTTTTTTAATAAACTTAAATCCTCTGTCATCAAACATTGCTATAATCAAGAAGAATTTGATACCACCTGTTGTTTTTTTTTCATAGCCACTTTCTCCCTGAAAGATACTGCCAAGTATTTTCAATACCTTCAAGCAACCAACACTGCCAGATCCAGCACTGGTGCTGCATTGTTAGCCACCAAATGGCAATTCAAACACCCCAGCTATTCGTTTGCAACCCACAATTATTTTCAAATTATCCATATGGCCCTTTTCCCTCAATGAGTTGTGCTGGCTTGGCATAGACCATATACAATGTGTTATACCATCCCAGTGATTCTAGATTCGATGTTTCTCCAGATATTCTACAATATCTGCTGTTGCTATTTATACATTTTATTTTATTAATGCTTAATTATGCACTGAAGATAAATTCCTTGTGAGTCCAATCACACTTGGCCAATAAAGAATTCTATTCTATTTAGTCTTTTATTTTCAGGAATAGCTGTTGGCAAATCATCTCCACAAAGATATTTCTTTTAAATAGAAGTACAGACATTCTAAAGTAATTTTCTCATACATTATAATCTACCTTTTGTGGCAGAGAACACTATTCCCTCTTGCTGTGTTATCACTGTGAAAATCTTTTGAATATGTGGCTCTTACACATGTCACTGCACTAGTTCAGTAGCAGTTCAAATAGTCCTTTGTATATCAGTACTAACAAACTTCACTCAGTGTGCTAATGAAAGCCACCATGATTATCTGTATTCTGCCGTGCTATACATCAAATAAGTATCTGAAATGGAAGATTGGTAGTGATTCATGCCTTTAAATACTAGGGGAAAAGAGGATGTGAGACAGTCTCCCCTCTAATCTGAGATCTGGAACCAGCTGAGGATCTGATTACTTACTCTATAGGCAGTTTGGTTTTGATTCAGAACTTTCTTATTCTTCATGCACATCAAAAGTTTTCATTTCACCTAAAATTGCAATGCACATCACAGATTAAGCTTAATAAAGGAACTATTAAGGTATGCAATAATTAAGTTTGGAATATACCATCAATAGCTAAACACATGAAGGATGAACTTAAGTCACAGACAGAGCAATTTAACTATGAAATAATTGAAAGAGAAAATTAATTATCTTTTATCCCTAGTGCTTTGGTAATTAGGAATTATGCACCTATTTATAATTAGCAGGGCCTTAGAATACACTGGTTTCCAGAGGGGTTCCATGTTTCTTGTTTGAATGATGCTGCCAAATATAAAACAATGTTTTATCAACCAAAAATCTTAACTGGGTTGAGTGCTTTGGGATATCCCAATATATACTATAGTGAATGGATGATACAGCATCACTTCTGCACAGTATGTAAATTGGTGTTACTTGTTTTAAAGAGATTGAAGTCCAAAATGGTCAGTCGCTTTGGACATGATGATAACTATGACTTGTCTGTAGATTCAGTATTGCACTGATACTACCTGATGGTAGAAGTGGCTTTCCAGTTTGCTACTTTAGCTGTGCTAAACGTAAACAGAGTAAATGAACAAATAGCTTCACCAAAATCTAGATATGACAACACAAGGTGATACTAATCCGTTAAGAGTTGGGATTTCAATTGTATCTGGAAAGGAAATATCTATGGCTTGTGGCAGGCAGAAGATTCAGCCCAAGCACTGTGAGAAAATGAATGAGCATATTTAATATTTAATAAGCTGGTCATATGCCTATGATGCTGAGGCAGAAAACAAGAAAATATGTACAGACAGCCTTATATTTTTATTTTTTGAGACCAGTATAGGAAAATATTGGGCAAAATTAACAGAACTAGTATATTTACATTCACTTATAAAGATTATTAAATGTTGCTTACTTAGAACAATTTCATCTGCTACGGACGGAAGCAGGTAGCTACATTTGGCCACAACATAAAAATCCTAAACACATATATTTATGCAATAGTATTTTTCTGAGCAGTGAAACAGTGGTTTGAGAAATAGCTATATATAGTCAGCATGTTATAGTACTGTGATGGCGAATCTATGCCATGTGTGCCACAGGTTGCATGCAGAGCCATTTGTTCAGGCACATGAGCCCCAGCCAAACTTACCTGCACTGTGCATGCGCGCACCTCCCAGCTGATTTTTGGCCTGTTTGAGGCCGTTTTTGCCCTCCCAAGGCTCGAGGGAAACCCCTGTAGCCTCAGGAGGCTGAAAACGGACCTTCTGGAAGTGCCAAGATGGGTCTGTTTTCTGCCTCCAGAGGCTTCCTCAAACGGGCCAAAAATCAGCTGGGAGGCACATGCATGTGCATTGCAGGTAAATGGATGTGGGCGGGCTGTTGTGCATGCATGCACTGGGGGGTGAGGCGCATTGAATTGTGGGTGCCAGCACACATGCGCTTTTGGCACACCACAACAAAAAGGTTTGGCATACCACAACAAAAAGGTTCGCCATCAACTAATGAAGTATATTAAAAGAAATCTTATCAGAAATAAAATTTCTATGCCCAACCTTCATCTATTTGGCAAACAAATTATGGAAACAATATGCAGGCCTGTGGAACCTTGTTACAGGTAGTCCTCGTCAACTTACAATCATTAACTTAGCGACCATCAAAGTTACAACAACACTGAAAAAAGTGACTTAAGACTGATCCTTACCCTTAAACCGTTGCTGGATCCCCATGGTCACATGATCAAAATTTGGGCACTTGGCAAAAGATGTGTATTTAGGACAGTTGCAGCATTCTGGAATCATGTGATCTCCATCTGCTGGCTTCTGACAAGCAAAGTCCATGGTGGAAGACGTATTCACTTTACGACCTAATGGTAACTTAACAACTGCAATTATTCAACGAACAACTATGACAAAAAAGGTAAAATTGAGTGTGACTCACTTAACAAAGGAAGTTCTGGTCTAAGTTGAGGACTACCTATATTCCAGAATTCCTGATAAATTACATTCATGTCCAGGATTTACTACTAGATTTATTTCCAGATGTTACATATTAAACTGTTGTATTGTAGGGCTAAGAGGTCGTATTTCTTTCCCCTTTGTGGATCTGAAGATACATTTGATTAATTTGATTATGTACCATCAAGTTGCTGTTGTCTCTTAGCAACCATATAAGTGAATTTTTTTCCCATGATAATCTGCCACTAACCTAATCCTTCAAATCTACCAATGGTATTAGAAGGTAGTTCTCGGCTAATGAGCAATCTCTGTAGCTAAATGACTCTATTATAAAGCAAGATCTCATAACTTAGCAACAGCATTTCCAGCAGCTCTAGTTATCACCATTTAGCAAGGATCTCTTTTAACTGTGACTTCTGACTTCCTGCCATCTTCATGACTTTGTTTATGGAAAGCCAGCAGGAGCATCAAAGATCGCAATCACCTGACTGCAGAGAAACTGCAATGGCCAGAAATATGATGATCCATCATAAATAGTATTTGTTCAGTGCTGTCATAACTTTGAATGGTTGCTGATAAGTAGTCATAACCCAAGAACTATCTGTCTTCGTTGTCAGTTCTACAGCTGATTGTTTTATCTGCTGTGATTAGTTTGGTGATTTTTTGTTTCATTTTATGTCCCAGTTTTTCAGCGCATTCTTTAACTTTTATTACTGCAACTTGCAGATCCTTTCCAAGTATACATACTAAATTTTAAAACATAGGGGCCATTTTCATAATTAATGATGCTTCAGGAGTCTCACTAACAAAAAAGGAACCATGTAGCTATCTGGGAATTAATTTGAGAAGGGTCAAGTGCTTTGCTGATGCAAATAATGTTATAATTTGGTGAATATAAATGTGTAAGAATTATATCAATATTTTTCTTTTCTTCCATGAATAATAAACATTTGCAAATTTTGCATATAAACAAAAATGAAATATTTGCAGGTTTATGTAGCTATTTATTTATTTTGTTTGTTTTCAATTTTGTGGCTGCTCATCTCAGTCAATGACTCTAGGTGACATACAATTCAAAAAAATATTATAATTAAAACACTAAAAACCTTTTAACACAATAAAAACATTCAAACTAAATATCCATGGCAGCCGAGAAACTCAGCCAGTTAGCAATACAACCAAGAAAAGGGACTCTGAACACATTCATCACTTCAGAAATAGGTACTTGGCTAATCTACTGTATTTAGTTATATTGATGCAAACACAGAAAAAGTAATATAAATATTCTGATCCCAAGGCTATGATGTGATTTCCTGCTAGCAGTGCTTTTATCTGATTTTTTTAAAAAAAAGGTTTTTTTTTTATAAAGTTCTGTCAGGCTTATAATAGTAGTTTTTCCAGAAACTAAATTGCAATTTGGTCAAAATTTTACAGCTCATTATGATGATTGAATAGCTCATACATGGTAAGTAAATTCAATCCTAATTTATTTAAGAAAGCCTTAGTCCAAACAAGGATTTAAAAGTTAGTGGATTCAGAAAAGGAGTTGTTAACCCATAAAGAGCCAGATGAATTTTAAGCTAGTATGTGTATCCTGTTAGCTCCTCCTCTTTCTAATTCTTTACCGTTCATTACTTGTAGCTGAATATTTTCTTGTTTCACAAATAGAACTTTTTTGATTGATAAACCTCTGGAGAATATATTTGATGGATACTTCAGCAGAAGCTATTCCTGTTCTTGTGAATTGGTTTTTAAAAGCCAAGAAAGAAAAGCAGAAAAGCAAGGATCACGGCAAGACTTAGGACAGGATTACAGGCTACACTGGGTTTGCCACCAGTTTCTTCAGATTGTCAAGTTGTGGAGTTGAGGGGTGGTTCTGCAGAATGTCAAATGTTTCTTTATGAAAGGATATCTCCAGGGACTGAAACAAGATTTTGATCTACCTTTTTTTTTTTGCTCAAATAGCCAGCTGAAATATTGGATACATCAATAAATATTCTGAATAGTTCTCAGTTTCTTACTTTATGCAGACTACTATATGATTGATTGATTGATTTGTGAGTACTCTGAAAATTGCAATATAAGCCAAACATGATAATATGTCACTTTTAGGCAGCATGACACTCAGTGGTGTGATTCAAAAAAAATTGCTACCATTTCTGTGGGCATGGATTGGTGGATGTGGCAGGGGAAGGATACTGTAAAATCTCCAGTCAGAGGTGGTATTTGCCAATTCTCTGAACTTATCAAAATTTCCGCTCCAGAACTGGTCAGAATCTGCTGAATACCACCTTTGTATACATTCAACCATTCCTCATGGCATCCATGAAACCACAAATGAATATTAAAAAATAAATAAAAATATTCAAAATCACACGAAATACCACAAGTTCGGGACTTTCCACTTGATATCTTGAAAAAAAAAACAATTTTTTTAAGGAGTTACTAGTAAATGTTTGATTGGGAAGAGTGACATTAACATTTCTTCCATCAGTGTTCCTAGTTTTACTAAATATACTCTACCACGGTACATAAATTCATCTATTTATTCTATTTTTGCTCTTTATGTAGAATTTGTATTTATTAATTTTGTCTCCTCTATCAAACCACTTCATTTGGATATATCCCAAGCTTCTTGGTCCCTTTGTTTTGAGGCAGTGTATATAATATATAAATGAGTTCTCTATCAGAGCCACCAACATACTAACTTTTCCATTGAATTGTTCTTATAAAATGGATAGGACCGCATATAGCAGAAAGAATGCAAAGAAGTATTATAATGTGAATTTTCTTGGATAATTCATCTAGCAAATTGGTTCTGGGGCGCTCCAAAGAATAAGACTGCTAAGTCTTTTTATTGATACCTTTTCCCTCTATTTTTTTTTTTAAGTCAGATAGGCTTAGATATTTGAGCTAAGGATCGTGTATATCTTTGTGAACACTTTGCTTATGTTCTGCTATTGTCGTTTGTATTTTGCTATTTGTTTATGTTCTGCTATTGTCTGTTGCTTCATGTCCCTAGAGAATAGCCTCTTAAAAGCATTCCACTCGAAATGGAGCATTTTGAAAGTGCACTTTCAGTATATCTCTTCAAAGTACCACACCACAGTCTGCTGGCAGGGCTGTTATAAACTACTACCTATTTGTGTTGTTTTCTGTTGCTAACAGTAACCTGAATCTTTCTTTATCATACATGCCAAATAGCTTTTGAAGCCCTTCCTTTGTGTGCCTGGCACATAGTTTCTGTTGGGATATGCATGTCATCACTTGTTCAACCATAGTTATTAGATCACTCTCCAGAAATTGTTCAATTTATTTCCTTTTTTTAAAATATGTTTTTAAGAATGAGTTTTGTAAATACCCACATACATAGAGATAGATAACTGTCTCTAAATGATTTAACATAAACAACAGCCTTTTTTCTGGCTGTTGAATTGCTGTTCCACTCTTGATCATATGGCCTTAATTGAACTCCAGCATCATGTTACTAGATAAAAGGTTTATTTGTTTGTTGGTTTATTCAGCTTCTATAGCTGCCCATCTCAATCCAATTTACTCTGGGTGACAAACAATATCACAGTAATTAAACCATAAAAATACAAAAACAGTTACAAATATATATTCAGAAAGCAGAATCACTGACTTTTGTTATGTGTTGCAATTTCCAGAAATGCAAATGTTTCATTAAAAATGCTGCTTCTTACCGAAAATCTGATAGTTAACTTCTAAAATGCAATATGTTTTCATTGAAATGTTGCAAGTGGCATGGAATGAATGATAAACATTACAAAACATATTAGAACCAATTTTCCTATGAAGATATGTTGAATTCAGAAGCTAAATGGCAATCAGAATTCAGAGTTAGAGAGGATCTTGGAGGTCTTCTCATCCAACCCCCTGATCAAGCAGGAAACTCTATTTCCTGACAACATTTCAGACAAATGGTTGTCCAGTCTCTTCTTAAAAGCCTCCAGTGTTGGAGTACCCACAGCTTTGAGAGGCAAGTTGTTCCACTGATTAATTGTGGAATGGTACAACTTGCTACAGCCAACTCGCCATGGCCAACTCTCCATGGGACAATTTGCTGTGGGACAATTTAACAATTCTATTTAATTATTTAAAATAAATAAAAAATATTTTAATTTTTGCAATTCACATTTCATTCTGCCACTCCTTTTGCATCCTTTCTTTAATTATTCTAATGCACTATTATTTCTTTGATATTAGTGTAACTCTTGTCCCACAGTGAGTTGTCCTGCAGTGAGTTAGCTACGATGAATTGTCCCACAGTGATGGTGAGTTGATTGTGGTGAATGGGACATGGCGAACTGTCATAAACCCGATTAACTGTTCTAGCGGTCAGGAAATTTCTCCTTAGTTCTAAGTTGCTTCTTTCCTTGATTAGTTTCCATTCATTGCTTCTTCTCCTATCTTCAGTGGCTTTTGTGGAAACCCCTCAGATATTGGAACAATGCTATTACATCACCCCTAGAACTTAAAAACAGATAACAGATAATCAGAGTTGGAAGGGACCTTGTAGGTCATCTAGTCCAAACCCCTGCCCAAGCAGGAGACCCATATTTACCATTTCTGACAGATGGGAGTCCAATCACCTCTTTGAAAGTCTCAAGTGATGGTGTTCCCACAACTTCTTAGGGCAAGTCTGTTCCATTGGTTGATTGTTCTCACTGTCAGAAAGTTTTCTCCTTATTTCCAAGTTAAATCTCTCCTTGTTCAGTTTCCATCTATTATTCCTTGTCTGGCCTACAGGTGCTTTTAGAAAATAGCTTGACCCCTTCCTCTCTGTGGCAGCCCCTCAAATATGGAAGACTGCTATCATGTTTCCCCTGATCCTTCTCTTTACTAGACTAGCCATGCCTCATTCCTGAAACTGTTCGCTGTATGTTTTAGTCTGTTGTAATGATGAGGCAGTTGAAGTGTTTGATCATGAATCATGAACTGAATCATGATGAACTTTATTGGAGTCTAGTCATGTATTATACACATTTTTAGTTATCTCCATCATTGGTTAACTTTTTGGTTACTGCTTAACTTTCATTACTGTTTAGCATAATAGTAATTAACACAATTAATTATCTCTAGCTAAAGTCTAACATATGTTTACTTCCTCTCTCTAATCCTCCTTTAGATTAGTGACTTTGTTTGCCTGAGTTGTAATTGCTTGTAAATATTCTTGATCTGAGGTTGCCATCCGAGATAAGAACATTCCTGCAATTACAACTCTATATATCCCTGTTTTTTATTTTAAAAGGAGAATTCAAAGATTTATGAATGTATCGTAATTGTAGAGGATTAAGAGAGGGGGAAGCAGGATGAAACAATGCGAATAAATTTGGAATACAATGAATAAAACAGCAGGTTGCAATTAGTACAATAATAATAATATAAACATAAAACAAAAACTGTCTGAGCCAAGACCAATCAGGGAGCCAATTGGTTAGCCACTCAAAAGGTGAGTAATGAGCATGGATATTATTTTGAATGTATTGATTGTAAACTGGCAAGCTCATCCTCAATAGTTTTATTCAAAGAATGAAAATGCACAGCACATCCATGGTGTCCAACTAACTTACAGAACCTTCCCTGATGGGCTAAAAGATAGTCTCTATGGCAAAACGCTGCTATAAGACATCTTGATCTAAATCTTCTATTTCATGCTGCAAATCACGATGATAGCAGCAGTAGCATTGATGGATTTTTCAAGTCTGCAGGTGAGACCAAGAATAGATCATCTGTTTTTCTTGAGCAATTATGCCAGGATAATAGCCTAGAGTAAGGACTCCTGTAACAGCCCCTGCCAATGCACAGCCAAATGTAGAACCAGAAGACAATTGTGTGTCAATAATGACTTCGTCATTACATGTAGGCCCCAGAGAGGAACGCCGCTGTCGAGTTGATGGGAGGTTACCTATTTGAACAGTAGAGTAAAATAACCTATAGCTGCACATTGATAATTCTAAGGATGAACATTAGTAGCATATTTATCAAAAAAGAACCAGATATTAGGATCCTTAAGCTGCCAACCAGCGCATATTGATCCTGTATAGATTGATCAGAGGCATTAAAAATTGGAAAATTATCAGGATACATATCAGAAGCTATATTAATTCCATGTAAAGAAGAATTAAAGGTACCTGACAACCAATAGTAGTCAGAACAATAACTATAATTCCCTAGCTTTTTTAATATGTGCTGAGCAGCATCATAATCAGACCAATTATGAAGCCAAGTATGTTTAGCGTGACAACAGAAACACAGACTCCTTGTAAACTGATTAACTTTCAAGTAACACCAACGGACAGAATTCAGTTGCATAGGAGGGTTAGAAAATAGCCAGGAGTGTGAAATAGATTGTAGTTGTGAGAGAATAAATGTAGAAGACATGATCAAGTTAGGGGTAAAAGAAATTTTACCAAATGCCATTGTGGGCTCATAGTATAAAGTAATATTTGTGCCATGGGTCATAAACATGTATTGGGCGTGACGAACCCACAAATTAGGGTTAAGACGAACCACAGAAGTGTCATTTTGAGCAGAAACACCATTAACCATAAACAAGAAAATACAAAATAAAATTGTAACAGAATTAGCAGTAATAATCGCAAAACAGCAGCAACAAGATTTTCAGGAATCTGAGGTAATGAGGCCTGTTGCAGTTGTTGTTGAGCTTGATATGTAGATTTAACCTGACCCAAGTGATGGGTTGTGGGCGCTTTGACCTTTGAAGACAAACTTCTATGTTCAGATGAAGATTGAAATCCAGAATCAGGTTGTGAAGGCCCTGATGCCATGCATTGATACGGGACAAACACAGCATGCCTGGAACCCACAGTGCTTGTCGAGTAAAAGGATCTTTTATGGCAGCGTAACTGCGACCCTAGGTGATCAGTGGTGTAGGGCCTTTCCAGTTGGATCTGGAGCTTGGCAATACTTTAGCAATACCAAAGGCCTGCTAAAGATTCAGTAGTTCGAAAATGCAAAATTAACAAGTGAGTCTGCAAGAGAATCTAAAAAGGTTAAATAATTCCCAAGTATATAATGCTACAGCAATGAGATTTGAATCTTTCGCAGATGGTAAGGGCCAGAGTCAGTTTTGTAATTCTTTCTGAAGCAATGCCTTAAAAGTACGATGAGCTTGCTCAACTATAGCTTGACCCTGAGAGTTGTAAGGAATTCCGTGCACTAAAGTAATATTCCATTTCTGACAAAAGGTTTGAAATTCCTTACTGATATAAGCCGGGCCGTTGTCAGTTTTTCAACTGAGAAGGCCGACCCATTACAGCAAAAGAGGATTGGCAAGAGAAGTAACATCTGAATTACGTTCATGTTTTGAAACAGTAACCCAAAGAAAATGCGAATGAGTGTCAATAGACATGTGAAGATAACAGTATGGCTAAAGGTTGGAAAATTGAGATGCAACTATTTTAACATACAAGGGAAATTTAAACTCAATTCCTCTTGAGTGATTAAATTGATCCCAGCGCTACCGGTTGTAGCTGGGAGGAAGTGAGAGAGACTGCTGGAGAGTCCAGAGTGATGGGAAAGACACGTTTTGGATTCTGGGTGGGTCCGCACACCCATTGTCTATAACTGCCTTTTTTTAACTCTCTTAAGATCTGATAAGGCAGACCCTCCCCATTCTGCCTACTTTGCAGTCCAAACTGTGGCCCCTGACCAGGATGATATATGACAAACAGACAGTAATTCTGCAAGTTCTTTTTCCTGAGATAGAGGCATCCTTTTTACAAGTCTCTACCATTTTCTGAAAAGAAGACTGAACAATAGAGTCAGGAGGTTTTGCCCTGTATCTGCAGGAGCTGAGGGAATTGAAGACATATATTTAGGTGAAGAAGGGGATAAATGACAGCATTAGTATAACATGAAGGTGGAGGTGTTTTAAAAGAGAAAGTTCATTGTGACCAAATTTTTCAGTTGCATGCCTACTAAATGCCACACCTGCAAAACTTTCTTTTTGCTCGAGGTTCAGATAACAATGTTCCAATACGTTCCCAATCAGTTAATTTTAAAGACCCCTCTTTTGGATACCATAAGCACTGAGCTGCAATCTCCTGGGCCAGCCTTAAGAGATTTCTCTGTGGTACCTCAGTATTATTTTTCTTCAACAAATAGCCTAACTCATCTAAATGCTTCCTTTGTTCCTCAGAAAGCAAAGACCCCATACTTATAGAAACCAAAAGGTTGAAGAAACCACCAAAGGGTTGAAGGTGCACCAAATCATTGCCAGACAAAGTAAGAGGGTCCCTGTTCGGGTGCCATTTGTTGAAATGACGAGGCGGTCGAGGTGTTTGATCATGATCAACTGAATCATGATGAACTTTATTGGAGTCTAGTCATGTATTTATACACATTTTTTAGTTATCCTCCATCCTTGGTTAACTTTGGTTACTGCTTAACTTTCATTACTGTTTAGCATAATAGTAAAATTAACACAATTAATTATCTCTAGCTAAAGTCTAACATATGTTTACTTCCTCTCTCTAATCCTCCTTTAGATTAGTAACTTTGTTTGCCTGAGTTGTAATTGCTTGTAAACATTATTTATCCGAGGTTTGCCATCCAAGATAAGAACATTCCTGCAATTACAATTCTACATTAGTCTCCAGTCCCCTCATCATCCTGGTTGATCTTCTCTGTACTTTTTCTAGAGTCTCAAAATCTTTTTTATAATGTGATGATCAAAACTGGATGCAGTACTGTAGGTGTAGTCTTACTAAGGCTTTATGGAGTGGTATTAGTACCTCACTTGATCTTGATTGTATGCCTCTGTTGATATAACTTAGGATTGCATTAGCTTTTTTGGTTGCTGCTGCACACTGCTGGCTCATATTTAGCTGATTGTCCACTAAGACTCCAACATCCCTCTCACAGTTAGTGCTATTGAGCCTGGTTTCACCCAGTCTATATGTGTACTTTTGGTTTTGCTTGCCTAAGTGAAGAACTTTACTTTTCTCTACATTGAATTTCATTTTATTAAATATAGCCCAGTGTTCTAGTCTGTCAAGATTCATCTGGATCTTGAGGCTATCTTCTTGGGTGTTAGGTATTTCTGCCAGCTTAGTATCATCTGCAAATTTGGTAAGTTCCACTTCTGTTCCCTCATCTAATGAAACTTTTTAATGAAACTTCTTTTAATTAAACTAGACATACCCAATTCCTGCAGCTGTTCTTCGTATGTTTTAGCCTCCAGTCCCCTAAGCGTCTTTGTTGCTCTTACCTGTTCGCGAGAGTGCAGTGTTCTTGAAAGGGGAAAAAGACAACTAAAAAGAATATTTCAATAAGATGGTGGTGACAATAACGATAAAAACAAAATTGAACCACATTTCTTGAACTTAACTAAAACACAGTAATAGAAGACATTAATAAGAGAATGAAACTGAAAGAACATTATAGATTTAATCCCTGAAGTCTGACAAATATGTATTAAATTAATATAAAAAGCTCTCAAGCCTTGGTATCAACTGTAACTCAAGAAGAGGTAATTTGATGATAAACTATGCAGTAATAACAAAAGCTGCTGAGACATCCAGAAAAATCAGTAGAACCATACTTTTTCTGTGTCTGTTTAGTCATAGATCAGACACCAGAACAATTGAAGTCATTTCTGTTCTGAACTGAAACATAAATCCTGACTTAGATTGATCTGGAAAATCCTTGGAACTGAGATATCAATATTTATTTAGTGAAAAAAAGAAAAAAATTGTTATTTTATTTTAGTGATTAATCATACCTCAGGAGTATTCTAATTATAGCTTCTAAACCTGGAGGGATAGTTCTCTCTCTTGAGGAAAATGCTATCCAGACCTTACTAGAAATTCTCAACATGTTTTCCCCAATTATATAGGTGGTAAGATTTTTCTCTCTCCAAATATATGTTCTGTATCCAGCAGCTCAAGCTAATGTTATTGCAGTGATATAGTATCAAGTGTGTCTGTGTTTATGAGTTATGGTATAGTTTGCCATACAATAAATAAATATGTTTATTTCTAGCAGAATAAGTTGAAACTTGTAAAACAGGGGTTTCCAACCCCTAGGCCACAGACTGGTCCCAGTCCATGGCTTATTAGGAACTAGACCATTCAAGTGGCGGGCAAGCAAGCAAAGCTTCATCTGTGCCTGCACAGGATCTGGATTGCATGTGAAATCATTCCTTCCCCCCACCCCGCCGGACTGTGGAAAAAATATCTTCCACAAAACTCATCCCTGGTGCCAAAAAGGTTGGGGGCCACTGTTGTACAAGATTCCTAAGTTAATGAGATCTTTGGAATGCTAGCAGCCAACTTAGTTCAACCTTTGGGATGAGTCAAAAGACTGCATATTCTTTGCATTACAGATAGTCCTCGACTTACAACAATTCATTTAGTAACCGTTCAAAGTTACAGCAGCACTGAAAAAAATGACCTACGACCATTTTTCCAGTTATGACTTTTGAAGCGTCCCCATGGCCATGTGATCAAAATTCAGATACTTGGCATACTTATCATTGTTGTTGTGTCCCAAGGACGTGTGCAACCTTTTGCAGCCTTCTGACAAGCAAAGTGAATGGGAAAGTCAGATTCACTTAACAACTGGGTGACTAACTTATCAAGCTGCAGTGATTCACTTAACAATAGAGGCAAGAAAGGTCAAAAAAATGGGGCAAAATTCACTTCACAAATGTCTCACTTAACAACAGAACTTTTGGGCTCAATTGTGGTCGTAAGTTGAGACGATCTATATTTGCCAGAAATTATTTGCCCTGAAAAGTTTTCTCTTTTGTATAGTCCATGATCCTGTCATTGTCTGTGACTACAAGTCTGTGCCCGTGGCTGTGGCTGTCTCTGTCTGTCTGTGTCTGTATATTTTCTGGTTTTGATCTATCATCAAATGGGGTTTAAGAAGCCTCTGATCTTACCAATGTGATAACATTTTATTTCAAGATTCAGCACATTGATATAATAATGTGTAGTTTATATTGCATACATTTTGTTTGAATAATATCCATGATAGTGTTTGTTATATGAATGTTAATTCAGAAATCTTGAGACAGCATGTCTATGCCATTGCCAGACAAGACAGTCCTTTCCCATGATACAGCATGGTTCTTCTTATGTTTTCGTATTCTTATGGGATCAATATGATATATAATACAGTATTGAATTACCCAAGAACTTTGAAGTATACAGAGGAGGGTGCCTGAGGGAATATCTTGACAGTTGTGTGCCAGGCAAAAAGAAGCAGGGCAGTTCTCCCCACCTCCTCTGCGTGGAATGAAAAGGGAAGAAGTGCAATTGTCAAGTGCCTGTTGTTCTGTTGTCAGAAGGCTGGAATGTGTGACAGGAAAAAAAAAAGATAGAAATCCAATCTGTGGCCTTCACCGTTCTGTTTCTTAAGATCCATATTATATTTTCCTCATCTGCCATCTCACAATGGCACTTTCATTTGCTAGCTACCAGCCCTTTCCATATTTATCTTTCTTGAGTCCTAGTCCTTTAGGAATCACTGATAATGAACCGTGCCAGAATTTACAGTCACAATC
Organism: Laticauda laticaudata; assembly: GCA_004320025.1. Lineage (NCBI taxonomy): Eukaryota > Metazoa > Chordata > Lepidosauria > Squamata > Elapidae > Laticauda > Laticauda laticaudata. Next base: position 9,637 of record BHFT01005557.1, on the reverse strand, counting down.
TTTATGGTCCATGTGTGTGATTGGTTGTGAGAGCTACAGCATGGATGTAACAACAAATAAGTGGTCTTTTTTGATGCTGTTGTTAACTAAATGTAAATTGGACCACCATAGTAGAGGTTTTTCCTCTTCTGTAAATGGGAAATATTCTTCCCTCGGAAATTTCAGAGAGGGACGCTGTTTTAATTTTTGTCATTTAGTCTGGGTTTGAGAGCTGAATACTGCACAATGGGGTGTGCTTCCATTCCTGCCTACCTAGCAGTTTGAAAGCATGCAAATATGAATAGATAAATAGGTAGCACTTTGGTGGGAAGGTAACAGTCTACTTGGTATATAGTCTTGGTGCACCTTGGTATATAGTCTTTCTGGTCACATGACCATGGAAGTGTCTTCAGACAATGTTGGCTCCCTCAGCTAAGAAATGGAGATGACCGCCTGCCCTCTAGAGTCAGATATGACTGGACAGAGGAAACCATTATTTTTACCTTTAAAATTTTTATTATTTTGAATATTCTTAATTGTTTATATTTATTCTTTTAAGCAACAATCTTTCTACTTTTAGGTCTATTAGCTACCATATTAATTTCCTTTGTATTTTCCTTATAATATACTTTAAATTTTCTCTCAGATTCTGTAATACCAGAGTAATGGTATAGAATTGTCATCCATCAAATATTTCATGCTTTTTTATCCTGTATATCTATGTATAGGTCCAAAAATACCATAAAACATTTTATTTGGGAAAACAAAATAAAAACAAAACAAAATAAAAGATTAATATTGAGAATAAGTTTTTTTCGGTGCTATTAGTTGTGAATGATAAAAATGAATTAGATCCCTCTAGGTTTAGGATCCCCCAGCAGGTGCATGTACCTGAACTTTTGAGAAATGTAGACAGATTTCAAAAAATCCTGCTTGGGATGCTTAATATATCTAAAACAGCTGATACGGGAATAAACCCAATTATAAAAAATTGATTTAGCACATGTTACCTTCTGCCACCGTCTTTACCTTTGTTGTTTCGTTTTGTTTTACAACAAATAGGTACTGTTCCAAGTAAACAACTGGGCTTTAGCACCATAATGTTTAATATCTTTAAAAATATCTGAGGCCCATGTGGGTTCAGAAATGATCTTGGAAAGAAATATGATGCTGGAGGCTGACACCTTCGTTTGAGCAGGCCAGGTTCTTGTTTTTTTAAAACTTGCAATGATTTCTTAAAATGTAAACAAGTCACAGGACAAAGCCTACACTATACTAAGGGAGATGTCTTTTGGCAAACATATGCCTCTGGAGCCATGTCAGAGACCCAACTCTTGCCTTGCCTTCCTCATTTCAGGAAACCTAAAAAGATATCTTAGGGGTTATTTATTTCTATTTATTTCAGGAACCTGGTCTAAACAAGAGGACTACTTATGAAAAGTTGTAAAGAATGTCAGAAGACAAAATGAAATACTTTCTCCCCTTTTATATGGGAGTAGTGCTGTTTTAGCAAATAGAACTGCTTCCATTACATCTGTGCTGTTGTCATAATAAAATAACTACAGATATCATTATTATTGCTTTTGATACTATAGTTGATAAGGAAGAGCTCAGTATGATGGGTCTCACTGCATTTTTACTTTCTTTATTAACATACTAGTGTGAAATATTTTCATGAACAAAAATATTCTAAAATTAATCAAACATTTAAAAGATTTATTTTGCATTTGAATAGAATTGAATTGAATACTTTATTGAATACTGTATTTGGCCGCATGTGGTTCGACACACAAGGAATTTGTCTCTGGTACAGAAGCATTCAATATATATGTAAAGCCACAGAGTAATAATAATACCAATAAAAGATGGAAGTAAAGCAGATAAGAAGAAGGATAAATAATAATACCACAGTCATGCTACATGAGTAAGTATATATAGACATTAGGCAGCACTGTGGGAATTAGACTTTCAGCAGAGTGATGGCACAAGGGAGAAAAAACTGTTCCTGTATCTAATTGTTTTGGCATATATTCCCTACAGCACTGTCCTGAAACAGTTTATGTCTAGGATGTGAGGATATGTTCTCAGACTTATCAGTGTCCCAGGGATTTGTGATTTTCAGAAGATAATCTGCTGTGTCTCAGAGACTTCAGTTTTACGGTGACAATAGCGTCTGTCCTCCGGAAAGGCTTTTCTTCTTTTTATTCCAGGCTTAATTCCTGGACTTAATTCCTGTACTTAATTTGACTTTCCTGCAATTCCAGTTGTACCAGTTTATGTACTGGATTGTTTTCATAATGTTTTTATTGAATTTGTAAACTACTTTGTGGGTTTTTCACTGAGGCACAATATGCAAATACTTCAAATAAATAATGGATACCTATACTGTATTTTTTAAAATTAACAATTATGTAGATACAGAAAGAAACATGAATTGCTTAGAATATTATCTCACAAAAACTGAGAAACAATATAGAAGGTTTAGGGATTACATTTGATCACTTGGAGTGTTTGTCCTCCCTGGTTTAACTGCCTACTTTGTATTGCCAGCAGCAAGGTAAATCAGGCACAGTTGGCTAGTTTGAAGAGAGTTTTGTTTGTTCCTCTTTGTGTCTTGCAAGGTAAGCTGTGTCTTGTGATACTTTTGTATATCCCTGCTTTTGTTAAAATTTGAGGCGTGTGTGTTGTGGTTAAATCAGTGCTGCAGCTTCTTGCCAATGAATGCTAGCTCTGGTGTCTTTCCAGTTAAGCAATGTGTACCTTTTGTCTTTGAAAATAAAGAGAAAGCAATTTAAGGAAAGGAAAAAAACTTTCATTTTCAATGGTACCTGTTGAAGCGCGGGAAATCAGGAGACAGGAGACCAGCATAACTTCAGCTCTTTATTCAAGGTATAGATCTGTGCCTTAGCGAGCCGCAAGCCAGCTCTTTCTTATAGAGCTAGCCGGCGAAGCATCTCACCCATTGACAGCTATTCTGAATCTTCCCAGCGATCGTTTCTCCAATCAGGCGAATTCTACTTATCTAAGCACAATCACCGTCTTGCATCTCGGTCCAATCAGCAGTGCAGTTCGTTTCAGCCAATCTAGAAGGGTCATTACAAAGTATGTTAATATGTAAACCCCCTCCCGTCTTGGTATGGTAGGCTCCAGTACCTAGCGTGACCGTTGGCTAGTAGGTTATGGCCAAGGGCTTTTTTACTTGCGACCTTGATCCTGCGACAGTTCAGTTGCTGCGTGGTCTTCAGCCAGTTCAGATAGGGATCTTCGTTTGCCTGCCCGTCATCTTCTCCATGAAACCATCTGGAAAGGTGAGTCAGGCCTTTGGCCGAACTCCCACCCGGTCTATGGCTGGTTCGGTTGAGTTGTGTCACTTTGTTCCCAGCCGTCTTTTCTTGGTGCTGGTACTGAGCTTGACTATTCCTTCCAGGTGAGATTCCAGAGGTCGTCTTCCTGCTGGTACCCTTCGGCTGTCTTCACTTTCCAGTGAGTATTGATGGTTCTTCTTTTATTTACGTTTGTATTTCTAGGTTCGGTTTGTTATTGTCTTGTAGTCGTATTTTCTCTTTCTTTTTGATGATTGTTTGGGGTTTCCCCACCCCCTCTAGTTTTTATTTATTAGAGCGTCTGTTTTTTTGAGAGTCCTATGTGGCTTTTTCGAGTGCTGTTTAAAATTATTCTTGTATCGATATCTTGGTCGAAACTGCCGTTCCAGTTTTTCCGTCCTCTGTTTACGCAGCCGATATAATGACCGGGGGCCTGTACTGGGTTTATTGTGTAACGCGGGTTGACATAGGTGTGTCTACCTGCAAAATTTTTTAGCGTAGATCGTGTCTCCCGGATTAAATGACCATGTACCAGCTGGAGGAGCTTCTGGTGGTTTGTCTTGGATTGTAAGTTGGTGTGAAGTTCTGTCCTAGAGGGATTTCGGAGTTTTCTTCCCATCAGGAGTTCTGTCGGGCTTTTTATTGTGGTTGTGGCATTTGTCTGTAGTGGAGTGCTTGTATCTTTCATGTTTAGTTTATTCTGTCAGTGTATGTTACCAGTTGTTCATCTTTTCTAAAGCGTTCTTTTGGTGTATCTGACCATTTGTTCTTCCTGCCTCAATCGGAATGAACGGCACTGTCGATGCGTGTTGGATTCCCCGTTCTGCGAGGAATTGCTCAACATGCCAATGCTGTAAATTTGTGGCCCGTTGTATACTATAGAAGTCAGGCAAAAGTGCGGTGGCGATAAAGTCTGTTTAGTTGTTTTGTAACCACCTCCTCGTGGTAGATTTGCATTAGGCTTACTCCAGCCAGTTGGAGTAGAGTGTCTACTGCGATCAGAAAGTGTGCCCTTTTGTGGGTCCACAAAATCTATTTGGTCCCTTGACCATGGTCCCGTTGGTGTTTCCCACTGGAAGGTTGGTGTTTCAGGCGGGTTTTGGTCTGGGATTTCTGACATTTGTCACATGTAGCCACCCAGGTTTCCAATTGGTTTTGTGTCTTATCCGCTGGCCACCTATACAGAGCTTCTGGCCAGGGATTTCATTTTCACAATGCCTGGGTGTCCTCATTGCAAACATGTGTATTAGTATGTAGTATTTTATTAAATTGTGTAAGCTGTCTGGAAACTACCACCCTATCAGCCCCATAGTATATACCGTCCCTTTTGGGAGGATTATTCAGTTTGCCGGTTTTGGAAAACGGTTTAAACTGGTCACTGCTTTCTGTTTTCCGGCCACCCTTTTACCAACCCAGTTCAAAAACTCGCAGCACCAGTTTGCCATCTTTGCTCGTCTCTCTCGCAATGTCTGATGCGGTTGTTGGTAGGTTGGGCCCAATGTCTCTATTTGCAGGGTGGATGTGTGAGAGTGACAGGTCCTCTTGTAATCTGTTATGGGCAAAACACGCTTAGATGTACATCGAGCCATGTCGAGATGCATATTCACCTGGGTGATGTGTTATAGGTCAGGTATTAATAGAGGCGGCAAGGAACTCAGACCACCCTATGTCATCCGGGGAGTACGCAGTATGTTGGGGGGTGCCTTGTTTACCCGCCAGGATCCCCAGAAAGTCTGATTCTATGTCCGTGATGAGGCGTGAAGGTCCGCTACCGTGTATAAGTTACTTGTGAGATAACCGCTTCACGCCGAGTAACTGCTGCAAGTGCTTCTTGTTGAGTCTGCTTATAATTTCTTTCTGCCTTTGATAGTAGTTTTTCGAGAAGTAAGCAATTAGTCGCTTCTCATCCCGCTCTTTGGCCGGGTATGGCCTTAGTATAGGCTCTGATCTTCCGAATGGGAGGCATCGCAGGAAAATTTACGTAGTAGGTAGAGTCTCGCCTGTACGGATGGGAACTGATTGTGATTGTGAGAGAGGTCTTTTATGTTCCAGAACACGGCCTCTTCTCTGCCTTTTGCCCAGGACCAGACGGCGTACTTGGTTGAGCAACCTATGGCAGACGGTTCCGCTATGTTGCTTGCTTGTTGTGGCAAAAAGAACATTGTAGAAATTGATTTAGTCTCAGAAAGGCTTGTAATTCTGCTTATTTGACAGGACTCAGGGCTTCCTTTATTGCCTTGTTATTTTTGTTTGTGTGTAAGTGGATTCCAATCTTTGACTCACCACACTATCCACAGGAACTTCAACGCATGTTATCAGTGGCAAATCTGGCACTTTTCTTTTTTGACTTTAAGTACCTGCATTGTGTTTGTAACATATACTGTTTGTAGGACTTCATTCTGAAGTCGGCTTCGTAAAATTGTCGTTTTGTCTTTGGCCGCGTACGCAACACGTCATCAAAAATATGGCCATGACTCCACTTAATTCCTAAGTAACCACCAATGTGATGACTCACTTGGAGAAACACCCCTGGTGCCACCATCGACATCGAACATTGGAGCCTTTTGCACCGGGAAAACCCCCTGGCGGTCACAATTGTTTAGCACTTCTGCAGTCTTGGTGAGACTGGGGACAGCTGTTGATATGCTGTGCGCCAACGTGAGGCTTCGCGAGAAGACTCTTCCTCCCCCCGAGTGAGTGTAGAAAGTGCGTACACCGGCTGGCAGTGCAGTCATTTGAGTGTGCTTATATCCAAATTCCAGGACCCATTGGATTGAGCTAATGGGTCAGTTTTGGAGACGTGGTCGCTTTGAATAGTTTTTTTTGGGGGCGGCTCATTCTAGAATGCTGGTTTTGTTTGCCCAGGGGAGCTGACATTTAGGGATTTTCTGTGCATGAAATCTCTTGGTTTCCGAGGACCCCCCTTATTTGGCAATTGAGATTTTCTAATTGTTCATCTATTTTTGTATTTGAAGGCGAATGGAACTTGTCCTAGGTTTGAGGCCGGATTAGGGAGCAATATTGGGCTCCAAGCTAAATGATATTGGGGATCCCCGTACTTATGCTCTTAAATGTTTGTCCTCACTATGATGAGGAGACTCTCTTGCGAATTTCCGTCATCAGCTCATCTCTTCCAGTTCCTCGTTTCTACCGACATGTGTTACCGCCGTCCCTCGCCTAATGGGACCGCGAACCATTCCAGACGAGGCTTTGTGCAGGTTCTCTGGCGGATCCTGTACTAATGAGTGAGGCTAGCAAGTATTGTTCCATGCCTTTTGAAGGTTTACATGGAAGTATCCAAATCCTCCTATATGGGATTCTATTCCCGCATAGAGATGTCATTTGAATAGTGAGTCTCTGGTTTCCAGCTCTACTTTGTTTCTGTAAAGCCTGGCCACTAACCTCTTAATTGTATGGGTTTCCAGGACACCCATGGATGAGGTATGATCCGGAGTCCACCTCCATTCTGCACGGCCTGCCTTCCGATGCTGACCTGCACGTGTACTTTCTTGTGTCTGAGTTGTGCTGAATGGCCAATTGTGACCATTTGATGGCTTTCTTCCCGTTCGTTGGTCTGCGCTGCAGCCGCTTGCTTCGCGTTTTTTGCGGTTCCATCGGTTCTCTGTGAATCTGTCTCAGTTTCTGGAGGCGTGTTGTCACGTCGTCTTGGCTGGAGTTTCCGCGTTGTTCAGCAGACCTTGGCGATATAATGCCCCCCGTTTTTCACAGCAGGGCAAAGTGTAATATATATGGCAACTCAGAACGGCGTGGGTCGCCTCTGCAACCGGCGCACTGGAAGCCTGACTTACGACTTCTCCGCCGGTCTCGCTCTTCTTGCAATCGGTGGGATCTCCTCTTCCTCATCGTTGGTGTTGGGGTGATAGATCGATGTCCTCTCGGTGGTGCCATGTTGTGCTTTTTGACCAGTTTCAGGTTCGTTTTTCGAGGATCGTGTTGGACCTTGAGGTGTTGGCCGGTCCCTTGCATTCAATTAGTTGCATCTTGGCACGCTGATTTCTTTTGTGGCTCGGCTGGCAGTGGCTCAGCAATGGCTTTGAGTAAACTGAGTCTTGCTCGAGCCATATAGCCCACTTTGGAGCACAGGTCTCCTCTGAGACCGAGAAAACCATCACGCTGGTCCCTCAGAGCCTCATCCATGTCTGAAAGCCACACCCCACCTCCGATGTTCCTCAATGCTGCCACAAAATCCCTGATGCTTTCTCCGTCCTTTTGATCCCAACAGTAGAATTTGTGTCGCCGGATCAGGTTCGGCATGGCTGGGGCATAGTGGTTCTGAAGTAATCAATCTAGACCTGGCCAATTCATCTCCTTCACGTCCTCTGGCTTGGCCAACGCTTTGGCCATCTTGAATACAGCTGGTCCGCAATGGGTCAGGAATACAGCTGTCTTTCGGTGGTCATTTGCATCCTTTAGATTGTTGCTCTCGAGGAACATGAGGAATTTTTCGATGTAAGATTTCCAGTCCTCGGTTGCCTGGTCGAATGGTACAGGTGGTGACTTGCTGCCGGCCATCTCGTCGGTTGTTCAGCTCGGTTGCCACGTGCCCAACTGGTCTCTTTGTCTCAGAATCCCACCTTCGTCACCAGTGTTGAAGCGTGGGAAATCAGGAAACAGGAGACCAGCGTAACTTCAGCTCTTTATTCAATTATAGATCTGTTTAGCCTTTAGTGAGCCGTGGCAGCTCTTCTTATAGAGCTAGCCGGCGGCTCTCACTCAATGACAGCTTTCTGAATCTCCCGCAATCGGTTCGTCCAATCACGGGAGATTCCTTACTAACCAATCACCGTCTTGCGTCTAGGCCAATCACAGTGCAATTCGTTTCAGCCAATCAGGTTAGGGTATTACAAGTATGTTAATATATAACAGTACCTTTTATACAAATATACTTTTTTGTTTGGTGGTAAAGAAGAGATTTCTAGGGAGGGTGGACTGGGAGATTCAAAAAGGCTCAAGCTCTTACTAAATTCCAATCTCTCTCTCTCTCTCTCTCTCCCTCCCTCCCTTTTTCTTTCTTTCTTTCCTTCCTTCCTTCCTTCCTTTTGGTATTTTTTTTAAACGTAGCTCTTCACCCAAGCTCCTTAACTTCTGAACACCAAAGACAGATTGCAACCCATTTATGTTGTCTTATGCTATAAAATCTAAAATTGACATGGAGACACTGTGCCTGGATTTTGATAGATATGATGAAAAAGTATTTCGTGTTAATATTTGAATAGTTCAATTTGGTCCTGCAAGTTCATTTAGAAATTTAGAAAAGACAAGGCCAAGTACCAAAATTTTTACTAACTGAAAATATGAAGATTATGTATACGTACATTAGATATGGAAGATTGATGCAAATGAAGTATACTCAGCCAGTCTTGATCTCTATAATGTAGAATCTTTAAATTTAGGATCCTAAGATCCTTGTTTCAGGTATGGTGTTGGGACTCGAGAGAAGTAAATACTGGTAATCCAACATTTTCAATTGCAGATGGTACTAGAAAAGCCAAAGTTACCTAAAAGTAGTGGCTGAGCATTTTGTATGTCTCTATATAAGCACATTTTTTCTTTATTCAATTAATCAGTTAATTGAATAAATTAACTGATTATCAGTTAATTGAACAAATGAATATTTGATTATTTTAGGAAACCTAGGAAGGAGCGCTGTATTCAAAGGTTGCAATAATCTAAGGCTTTTGCTATTTGTCTTTATTCAAATCAACATATCAGCTAAAGGTAAAAAGGAAAGCTTTCTCTTATTTTGCTTAAGCATTTTCAAAGAAAGATTTTGAGGTTTTAGTGTTTTAAAAAGCCCTTATGTTCTGGCTCTTTTCCCATATATTTGCCCATCTTGATTGTAATTCATATTTAGAAGAGAATAGTTCTCTTGCCTTGGAAATATTAGTTGATTTTGGCATTTGTTATCAAAAGTTGCTCTAGAGCACTTGGGGATTTTTTGTAAGAGAATCCTCATAATAACAATGTAGTTATGTTTATCTCTGAGAATTTAATGCAGCCACCATCAACAGAATTATTTCTTTCTCTGTTCTAGATTTTTTTTTAAGAAAAGAGGCTCACCAAGGCAAGGAGATATATTTCACATTTTCAGCATGCCTCAGGTATCTTCAATTGTCAGGAAGAGTTTTTGGCAATATGCATCCTAGAAAAATAGGTTTGGAAGGGAAACTAAGAGAACATTCAAATCTAACTCCATGCATATTTCTGAATTCTCTACGCCAACCAAGAGAGATGGCTATTGTTAGGAATATGAGTCACCTAACAGCTATTTGGGTTAGAAATGTATAAGCCAGGATAAACATTTTAATACTGTC
>BHFT01005556.1:0-54312 GCA_004320025.1 Laticauda laticaudata | reverse complement strand
AATTCATATTAGTGGTCCCCGGGATTTAAAATTATGAGTTTGGTGGTCCCTGAGGTCCAAAAGATTGGCGACCCCTGCTACAGATGACATGAAAAATATACAAAAACCTCAAAAATGCAGCTCATATCAGCTAATGACCTACTCTCCTATAAATATGGAATTGACTAACTTCAGATATTCTTGTAATGCATAAGCAAAATGTGGTACATAAAGTAATACTTTAAGAAAGTTAAGCCTGCTATTCTATTGCTTGGTGTCCTGTCATAGTTTCCACCTCAGGAAACTGTCTATCTGGGACATGTAAAGATTTCAGGATTTAATACTAATTTTTTCTCTGAAACTAGTGAAACAGCAGACAAACCAAGTGATTGTCCTTTCCGCTAATATTTGTATGCACTCAAAGTCTGGCACATTTATCTCTGTCAAATTTCATAGGTTTGAAGAAAACAGAGGGAAAGGAAATAAGTTATCTTTAAGCTACATACCCCAGATTTATAGCCTGAGTTAAAAAACAGAATATTTATATAGTGTTTTTAGAAAAAGGTCTTCTAATACCCTTCATACTTTTGTAGTAATTTTCTGAACAGTCCTAATAGCTTCCCTTATACATACAGTAAGCCCAAGGCAATGCATTCCCAAAACAAAAATATCACTTAATAGCTTGAAATATAGTCTTTTTTTTGTGCAAGTCATCACCACCTCTGTAACTACCCTCACCCCTTGTTCACGACAATGAAAGAATAAGATGAGGCAGCACAGAAGGAATTTATGGTACAAAACATGCAAACTTAAATTTGAAAGCTACACCTTCAAAGTACATCTCACCCATAAGGCACATAAAAAAAAATTGTGATCTATAGCAGCGACCTCCAACTTTTTCGGCATAAGGGATCAGTTCTGTGGAGAGAGGTTTTTCCACAGACTGGAGGGGGTATGGCTTTGTGTGCTGCCTGCATTTCATGGATGAGGTTTCACTTGTTTCTGCGGACCAATTTCTGGCATGCCGCGGACTGGTGCCAGTCCATGGACCTGGGGACCTCTGATCAATAGGACCACATTTGTCTTGGCATGAAATAATCAGCACATCATAAAGAAATCTGAGCAAGTTGTCAAAGAACAACATGGGAAAATTCTCCTTGCCTGAGGCTACACCGAAAGCAACTCATTTTCTATGTTCCACTTTATTTACAGTCCCTCTTTTCTTCCCTACACCTCCCTTGCTTTCATAAACACAGTCAGTTTTGTTCATGACTGCTAGGCAATGGAGTGTGGCTTAACTGGCTTTCTTAACCCCTTCCAGCAATTCTATATTAAAAGGGCTGGTTTCCTATTGTGTACAATTTGATCTGCACGCAGGGTGCTAAAGTAGAAAGGAAATCAATGCATAAAAGCTTATTTACTGAACAGTGGGGGAGAATGTCAAGAGAAGGGGGATAAAATAATTTATTGCATGTTTATATGGCATCCTTTGCTCAATTTCTTTAAAAGGAGGGGAATAAACAAATGGGAAGACATCTACTATATTTGACTTCAAACACATACTCCCTCAATGGAAGGACTGTTAGGTTTGTGGGTGGAGGTTTACTACTCCCTTTTTAATTATCAGTTTTAAAATCCCAGTTTTTATATTATCAAAACTCAGAGATCTCCAAACAATTTATTTGGAGTGGGGGTGGGTAAACATTTTTAGTCATTACATTTGTTAGGAATTATGGTTGTTATAGTTATTTGAGTCAATATTGGCTCCTGGTGATTACTTGGATGGGTAACCAACCTGTTTTATTGGCAATCTTTTGGTAATGATTCAATGTTTTTTTCCTAGGGCTAAGAAAGAGATTGTCCCAAAGTTATATGCTGGCTTCTGGGTCCAAGGACTATAATTCAAGCTTCCTTACTCCTAGTCCAGCACTTTAAAATATTATACCAAATTGGCCTTGCCTTCTTCTGAAGGTCCTTGCCTTCTTCTGAATGTTTCCCACCCACTTCCCCATCTAGCCTTTAGTCTTGTCGCTCTTTCTGACCCTGTTTTGCTTCTCAAGTACTGCCGAGGTCAACCAGCTGGTCTAGGAACAAGTCTAACCGTCATTTATTTGATTCCTAGTGAAGCCATACACTATTATTATTTTTAAATCTTCACAAAATCACCAGGAATGAAATAAATGGGAACTGATTTAGAATTAGAGCCAAAGGTATGGCTTCTTTACATTCATATACATACATAGATTAGTTCTTCTACTTTGCAAGACTTGATCTTTGAAATTGGAGTAATTTCTTTAAAAAATGAAATCTAATGTATAACATTTAATCTAATGTTACAGAAGACGGTAGCATGCTCCTGCAAAATCCAACAGTTAGCTAGCTGCAGAAAGTCTTTCATGGCAGGACTCAAATTAATCCCCCACCCCAGGTATTATCTTTCAAGAGAAGGCTTTCATTTTTGCTTCCTTAACAACAAAGATAAGGAACTTGATCTATTCAACAAACCCTTGACTGTTGATATAGCCGGTCAAGGTTTCTTGTGATTCACAATCAGTCTTGGGGGAAGTCCAAAAACATGTTGCTCACTCCAGTAACACATTGCTGAAAGCTAAATATGATTTGCTGTGAAAAGAATGAGCAGTCAAAAGATTATAAAACCTAAGCATGGGTTGTGGCTTCAGATTTAAATTTCCAGACTCGTTTCATGATGGATGAAAAAACTAAATTCAAAGATGGAGAGAAATCCCAGCTGGCTTCCTCTTTCAATGAAAAAGAAGAGATCCTGTTAAACAAGCAGCTTAGGATTCTAAATACCATGAAGAAACAGGCTGAAAATTCCATAATTCTCGACCAAAGGATCTTGTACAACAGATTCACCATGAAGCTCAGGAAATCTGAAGTGGCTCATGCCAAGCTATTTGGTGATCGGGAGCTCGTCAAACAACTCTCTCAGAGTCTCTTTCCAAATCTGCATTCTGTTGTGACCAACAACAGTAAGAAAGCGATTGGAATCCTATTGCAGAATACAGAAGCCTCCAGAGTTATTTCAGCTCCGTGTAGAATTCAGAAGCAGCAAGCTGCCGTCTCTGTCACCAACAGTCCCAGCAGCTACAAAATCTGGCAAGGTAAGGAAGCTGAGTTTAAAGAGCAACAGAATTCTGTTCCAGCTACAGTGGAAATGAATGCTCAGCTGCAGTGTCAGAGAGTCGCCTCAGGTGTGAAAGGAGTTTCTGAAGGTCAGCTTGTTTTTATTCAACCTGCCAGCACTGCTAGATGCAAAAGGCCCCATACCTCCCGTCATCAAGAAAATGACAGATTGTCCAGTGTGAAGAATGGCTTTGCAAAAATCTCCCCCCAGCTATTGCATTCGGCACATCAGGCTACAGATCCTAGTATGTTTTCATCCCTGAGATGTCCAGAAGGGGATTTTTCGAAAGAAAAATGCCCAAATGCTAAGAGCAGAAGTCACAAATGGAGACCAAATTCAAGGAGTCTTTTCTTGAACTTGGACGACCACATACCTTTCGAAATATGCAACAGGAAGAGTAAAAATTTAAAAGTACACAATCATGACTTTTTAAATGATAAGATCAAGCTCTTTCTTGAGAAAGTTGCCACTTTAAAACAAGAACGAGCCTGCCATTTACAGGACTATTACTCTGACAGACTGCAGGAACAGATAGGGCAGAAATGTCAGATCAATTGGGATTTTGTATGGGATAACACTCAGGAACAGAGAAAATGGAAACCAATAGGTTCAGAAAACAACCATCGAAGCATTACAATAAAGAAACTGGACATGGATTTCACCAAAAAAGACAGGCCATTAGATATTTTAATATGGGAATATTACAATAAGTTACTTACTGAAGAGAATTTCATTGAAAGACAGTGGCTGAATAATAAACCTAATCAACTGATCACAAAACAAGACTTGGACAATTTTCCCCCACAAGATTAAGAGCTGTTCTGGGATTAATATTGACTAAAACAGACTATCCTTTTGTTTCTTAAGTGGTGTTTCATCGTTTACTAGAATCAAAGTATATATTGGGAATACCTTCTACAAATGTTTTCTATCCCTGCCCTGATGAAAAACAGGCAGGGAAAGTTAGTGATTTTAACTATCATGTATTAGAATGATCCTTACCAATCTTCTATACATTTGATTAATAAATATGGAAAATATGTGAAAAATCATTACTTTTTAAGTTTAAGTTTGTTTCAAGCTTGTGGAAACAGACATTTCCTATCTTTTCTGTACCTTATTCCTATTTGTTGGCTTCAATGCAGGTTGATCTTCAGTGTAAGCAATCAACTTTTATACTACACTTTGTCACTATTCAGATTGTATTGATTCCAGTAATCTGGATCGTGACAAAGTGTAGAATACAAGTTGATTATTTATATAGAAAATCAACATGGATTTAAACCCCATGATTGTATAAAAATATAATTACTTCTTAAAACATGAGACCTTAATTTGAAGCAAAAATTAAACTGGGACATATCAGCCCTAGTATATTATACATTAAGTATTCTTTTAATATTAAAAAAAAATCATATATTTAAATCAGATCTGACCATTTAGCAGAACTAACAATAATGTTGGGATCCTCTTGGTGTCCTTTTTATCAAGCTGCCTTTTCTTATTGTTTTTAAGGATTTGATGCTGTTAAATTCTAAAACCAATGAACATTATAGTTCAATTTTTTTGATTGTATGCAGAATTAAACTTGTGAAGGGAGGGATTGGATGCAGTAATCAGTTCTCAGTCTCTCCATTTCTTGGAACAGTTGCAATTTACTACCATAATTATTTTTCTGCCTCTGTTAATATGCAAATATGTGATTTATGTAAATAAAAACAGGATAAGAATTAATTCTCATTGTAATTTAAATGATTTAGTTTGTGAACTTTTATTACATCAAATGTGCTAGAACAAGGGTCACTAAGAATGCAACCTCTTTTTTTGAATCTAAAAATTATCCTGTACTTTTGTCATTTTATTTTTGAATGCTTATAGGACTGTGATGAAATTAAAAATGAAAACTAAGGGACACTCAGAAAATGGTACACTTTTCCTCCCTCTTAATATGAAAAGAATATCAGGGCAGGCTGTCCCCAGAAGAAATGTCTATGGGCATATAATCCATGTATGCCATATTGGTCCTCTATTAAAATGAAATTGGCTCTTTCTTAACTTGATTTCCAAGAGATATTCTCTTTTGAATTTATCCCAGGATGAAATTTCTGAATCTGGACTGAAACTGAAGCCTTTTATTTTTTAAGATTTAAGACTGTGCCTGAGCCTAGTAAGAAAAATCAAGTTCTAGTATCTCCCAAAATAACCTCTTGGTTGTTACTGTTTAAATAAGAATTACATGCAATCAGTGTAATTTTAACCTATTATAATTCTTTGCCATAAAATTGTCATATGTGACATCTAATGTGGATCTTATAGCTCAAGTGGCAGGGTCTTGGAACTTGGGAAAATTCCCAGCAATGTAAGGCAGCTGCTGATGTCAGCTCAACAAGGTAGGCCAGCACAGAAACTATCCTCACAGGAAGACTTTAGCCGAAGCCAGGGCTGTCAAACTCACAGATGCATCAGCACTGGCCACACTCCCTCTAGTGAAGGGGGAAAAGTCGCAATATATCACATGATGATACAGTAATGACAGGAGCTTGACACCCCTGGCCGAAGCCAATCCAGTACAATCCTAGCTTTCCTTTGGAATCAGTTTCCTGAGCTGGTCTGTCTCCTATAGCTGACATCAATCTTGGAAGTCTGCTAATGTTTTACTTTTCTACTCATACATCACCAATGTGTCAGGGAGGAGCCAGTCTGAGCATCTTCCCAATACTATGTTCATTCTCAGACCTTAAGGAAGTTTCCCCCTCCCAACCTTTTGGGCACCAGGGACCGGTTCCATGGAGGTAGATTTTTTTCACGGCTGGAGGGGGTGTGGTTTTGTGTGCTGCCTGCATCCTGCGTATGCAGCTTTAGTTGTTTGCATAGCCTGGTTTCTGGCATGCCACGGCCTGGCCGGTTTACGGAATGGAGGTTGGGACCCCTGCCTTAAAGGAATACTGCAAATTATTTCCATGCTTTTCTAAGTTGGGGTGTGACATTCAGCAATATCCAGAGAGCAGCTTCCTGGAGTCAATTTTTATTCGGGCTGACCGCTGCTTGCCAGAATTCTCAGATGAGGGTTCTGATCTCGCTATAATTGATTCTAGGAAGTTGTTCTTTGATCGTGAACTTTTTCAAATAAACCTGTAATTTAAACCCTGTTGGACAAATTGGGGGTCGCTTAACAACTGTTCAAAGTTACAATGGACCATTCCAGAGCTACTTACAACTCTTTTTGAGAGTTATAAATCATAATTCCCTTCCATAATCATGTAACTACATTTTGGACACTTGGCAACTGGCTCACTATACAGCAGTTTGCAGTATCCTGCAGTTATGTATTTTGATTTTAAATCATTTTTGGTGTTTACTTCTGGTTTCTTGCAAAAACAAAAACAAAAACACCCTATTGGGGGAAAACGCATTTGCTTACTGACCATTGTTAAAAGCAGACTGTACATTCTCAATTCTGTTGAGAGTACCTGTAGCCATTCACTTCGCTCATGAATGGATATCATTTGTCAAGATTCCCACAGCTGCTATTTTTAGCACATTGAAAGTAGTTGCAATATACTTAGCTTATAAAAGGAATTAGTGATCATTTTCATTTACATAAAAGTGAGACATTTTACTTTGTGTAATTCTAGATTAACATAATGTTTCTGTTTAAGGGCTAGCAATCCTGAAAGACATTTTTCCCCTTCAAAGGATTTCAGAGTTTAGTCTTTTTCACGAATACCAATTCTGCACCAATTACAGGATTAGCTATCACCAAGGCACAAGCTCACTTCTATACATCAGCTGACATTTACAGTGAGAGGAACACCACCTGTATTGTCTTGATAAAGCATGTATGATCCTTTTATTCATACTGTAATAGCAGCAATGAGCAATGTGTAGGGATGCTCTGTAGAAAGGTAAAAGATTTACATTCTGAATTTATGATATGCCATGTAAAAGAGAGAAGTGAATTTAGGATTTACTTTCTGCACATTGAATGAATAACTTGGAGTATTACAATGCAAAGGTGTCCTTTTAAAAAATCATTTCCCCCTGTTGCTAGATGAGGAGAGAAGAAAAAGGCATCTCCTTGCTACAGCACTGATCATATGCCTTGATAAAGAAACAGCAGTACATTTAAAAAAAAAAGCTTGCAGGGAAGACTGAATTGTCTACTTAAAATGTCAACTGAAGAGAAACCAATAGCTTCTTTTTAAGTGCACTTCACATGCTTTTGTTTATAGACCCAACATTCTGATTTCTCCCACATTTTTCTATACTCTAAAATTGTTTGGCTGAAATGCACTTTTCCCAGTAAATATTTTTTTCTTAAAAAGAAAAAGGTGACATGAACTATGTTCATATTTCTATATGGCTAGAAATCTTGCTAGTTAAAAACCTGGTATGCTACAAGGCAAGACATGTGAAAGACAACGTATATAATGAAATGACTTTTTGTTTTTGTTTAATTGTGCTGTGGCTAAAAGTAAAGGTCTGAAGGCTGTAATTTAACATTCCAAGTCTCCCTTCCATCTTTATTGATTCTAATGCTTTTCCACAAATGTCTTTGGGGGCTAGAACAGCAGTCATTGCATCACACCATTTTGTTTTCCAAGACTTCAAGTTTCAAAAGCAAAACTGTTCAAAAAGTACAGTTCCCGATTTTGATTTGATAACTGGGACAAAAATGTAGCACATACTTAAAAGGTTACACAATCTACAAATGATGGCAATATTTTCCTTGGGAGAGTACAGTTTTGTTTTCTTGTAAATACTCAAAAAGGTTCAACTTCAAGCAGTAATAAAACACAAGCAAAAGTGATTTAACCCTTTAAAATAAATATTCAGGAAAACCTCTCTGTACATACAAGTGAAAGAATATGTAACACTTTCACGCTAAAAGAAAATAATTTGTTCATAGAAGCAGCTGAAATCTGCTGTTCCAGCCCAGAGTCCCCAAGTGAAGAAGGGAGGCCCAAATACAGGTGACTACGGTAGCTTGCTTGCTATAGCTTATGGCCTTTTGTGGGTTTTCTCTTATTGATTTTTGGACAGGGACACCATTGCCACCAATCGTTTTATCCCTTTTATTTAATTCATTACAGCATGCCAAATCCTTTGGCATATGTGATGGCCTTCAACAATCTCTCCTTAAGTTTCTCTTTGCTGGAATATTCCGGAAGCAAGAGGACATTAAAGCATGTATGAGATGTAGGTAACCTGGAGAAAGAAAAGAACTGAGTCTCAGAATTGTCTTGATATATAAACAGTTCCATTAACTTAGCATAAGAAATACTGATATTTTATCCATGTTTTATTTTTCACTTTTCAAAGAATTAGGTTATTCAAATGCTATTAAGAGTGGGTTTATGTAACCCTCATCTGAGATGAAGTTGAAAACCTATTGCTTAACTACATTTCCTACCTATTTCTGAATTTTAAAGACTTTACCTTTCGGTGTCAGGGCCATTTTTGGCTATAATCATCTTTAGTTTTCCAAGCCCTCCTACTGGTGCTCTGTCTGTCCCTGTTGTAAACTGGAGGAAGAGTCTTTTTTGCTCATCTGTAAATGCATGGACTATTTCCCAAAATTCCCTGAAGAAGTGAAAATTAAACAGAAAAAGAAACCATATTCAGAGCAAATAACACAAATGACTGCTTAGAGATAATCTGCATAAAACTTGCCTTTTGATATTTGCTTCAGAAGTAGCCAATACAAGATTATAATCATCCCAAAGGTGCTTTTTCAAGAGGCAACTGGACTTTCTGGTTTTTCTTTGAAGACATTTTGCTTCTCATCCAAGAAGCTTCTTCATATCTGACTGGATGGTGGGGAATGGAAGGATTTGTACTCCTTGCAGCCAATCTAACATGCTCATACTCATTTGACCAGCTTTCTGCAAGAAGTATAAATCCTTCAATTCCTCACCATCCAGTTAGAGCTGAAGAAGCTTCTTGGATGAGAAATGAAATGTCTTCAACGACAAACCAAAAAGTCAATTTGCTTCTTGAGATAGCACCTTTGGGACAACCATGACCTAGATGACTGAGAATCTCCATAGACACAAGATTATAATATAAAATATAACTTCCTGTCTCATTTAAGACATAATCTCTAAGATAATTTACACAGAAGGAAATCTGGTCACATCAGTCCAGCTAAAATATGTGGACTATAGAAAGCACAACATAGATTTATTTTCTTTTTAGGAATAACTGATCGGAGTATTTCAAAATTGTATAAAAGCGACTTTCAAAACTGAAATTTCCCTATGTATGGAGACTAAAACTGATCAATTATGATGCTTGCAGAAGCAGAGTATCTCATATATCCACATGGATATTACTATGGCCAGATTCCATCTTTAATAGTGTTGACTTTCTTATTTCCTTCTTTTGAGGGAAGCAAATAATTTACTTTCATCAATGCAATAAAGCACTTCTCAAGTTAGTTGAGAGTAAGAAAGCTTTACTCGCTGGTTAGAGAAGAGATGTCTAACATCTCCCCTATACAGTCCAAGATTGCTGAAGTGCTAGTAAGCATACATTGCTAGCTGGTAAAAAATACAGGAATCGTGAGACAGCTTGGTCTTGCCTTCTTTTTTGGAAAAACCCAAGAGGTCTCTATGCCGACACAACTAACTTTATCAACCACACAAGGTAGTTATGAAATAGAGGTTATTTATACATGATACTTAAAAATATAAATTTTAAGGCATAAAAAGACTGATTGTGACTCCAATAAATGCATACAGAGAATAAACTGATGCTTTGTAGGATCTGGCAATTTGAAAAATGGAGATCACTCCAATTTTTACTACTTTTATTTTAGCAACCATGCCCATCACTTGAAATTTCTTGTTTGAAAGTCTAGTTAAAGATTTAAGGCTTTCAAATTTCCCCCTTTTTTATAATTATGAGGCTTGTATCATATTTGGTTATTCTCCTTGTTTGGAGATGTAAGTATCACTTTCTATAGCTGCACATAAAAAGCCTAGTCCCCATACCTAATTATAAGAGAATCTCTGGTATAGCCGCCATCATATTCTGTGGTTTCTTCTAGGGCTTGGAAATCTAGATTCTGTAAATAGAATATACCATATCACTATTGTACAATTTAACACCAACAGCAAAACCAATAATTTTTTCCCCATTTAATTAAAATGCCTTACCCTACTTCCGCAAATTAGCAATTCAATCTCCTCAGGTCTAAATAAATATTTTAGGGGAGATTCATTGGTTACCATGTGGAATCCTCTTCGAAAGGCCTTAAATTGTTTTTCCACTGATTTGTTCAGAATGTAGTCAGAATACAGATTAACAAATTCCTGTTTAATAAAAAGCAGACAACACCAAGCTTCTTTACTAAGTCAGATATGAGTCTTTGTCTCAAATAAAGAGAACTGCTCTTCCCAACATCCTCTCAAAAACTAGATATGAACTTCCTCTTTTTAGTAGCCCTAAGACTTACACATCTGTCAGACTGCATTGATTCTACAAACTTCAAATTATTTCATAACAAGTATTTCATGTTTTGTTTATTTACCATTCACCTTTACAAGGCTAAAATCTAATGAAGTCATTAGAATTTTTCTTAAGTTGATAGTGAACAGTGGCTTTTGATTCCTTAACAAAGGAGTCCCTATCTAACACAAGATATATTTTTATTCAGAGTAGTGTCTTCACTTCACATGCTATGATTGTCAATTAACAGAACTTAATAGTAACTAATAATCAAAGTTACTGATATGCTTTCCTGAGTTGCTTTTATATTATTTGTCAACTTATTTTACTTTTAAATTAAAAAAATATTAGCTTTAAAAAAACCCAGAAAGCCTTATTTTACATCAAAGCACGCACAGTTTGCACTCATGGTTCTTTTCTTAATATACTACTCTTCTGATGATAGATAATATATGTAGCTCAGAGCTGACGGCTTGAATCGCTAGGATTCTTTGGCCTTAGTTTTTAATTGGCAGATGTTTCATTACCCTCCTCTTCCCATAACATCTTCAGGACTAAAGAAGGATTTAAGTAGGTAATGAAATATCTGTAAATGAAAATCCAAGCTTAAGAGAACATATCCATTACCATCTTCCTTCAATTTAGTGCATTCTAGGTAACGGTTAGGAATTCTGAAAGTTGTAATCTCAATGCCTGTAAAGGAAGCCAAACTGATATATACCACAAATACCAGGATGCATCAGAAATGCAGTTAGAAGCATCAGAGAAATTCAGCTTCCAGTCAGGCACAAACTTCATTTATCTGAAGTAAAATTCTAGCTCTTAGGAAGCTTTAATTGAAATCTTATGGCAATACTTAGAATGGTTAAAAAAAGGTTGGGAGTAGACTTTAGTGCTCTATATACTTTTTGTCCCTACTGTGGCATGGTTCATTATAGTATTCAAAAAAATGCAAATCATATCAGCAGAGATCCTAAAAAAATAAACGTGCATCATACAAATAGGTTGCAGAATGTATATACTCAATATGCTATCTTTGCAGTTTTAGAATACCACTTACTTAGATAATCACTGTATAATTGGTGGCAGCCATATTATATTACCTTTCTGTTTTCATTTGTAATAGGGATTTTATCTCCATTTTCCTTTAAATCATGCATCATTGGATTACCAAAGAGATCTGTATGAGATATCTGGAAGGTTATCATCATATCGTCTTCCACACTTCCTTCATACTGCAACAAGTCTCTTAAGCTCTGGTAGAGAACCTAAAACAGTACATATATTTCACGTAGCCTTAAAAAACATTACAAGAAGCCTGATGCATAGAATGTGTACAAACATTAAGAACCAAGCTAGATGTAGGCATCTAGTTGTAACAGTAATTTGAATATTAAAAGTAACTGTTGGAGGTTGAGAATTTGGTGAGAGAAGAAGGAAGTGCCTTAATTTGTTTCTTTCCCCAAAGGATGCCTTGTTTTAATGAAGCTATCTTTTAAAAGCTATTTTTTTCATATCCTGGGAAAATATTGTTTCCTATAGTCGGAAAAGAGATCACAAATTTGGTTGAAAATGTCACAAAATTTAAATCACTCATCACCATTCTCTAATCAGATACATAGCTTTTCCTTATTTAAAAACCTATGCAATATTGGGAGCATACTGATAACTTAATCACAATTAATTAGTGCTTCAGAAACTAATGAACCTGGGAGTTGTTCCCTCCTCAAAATGTGGCTTTGCTATCTCATACTCCACTAGCCTCTTATCACCTGAAACAAACTAGTGTGCAATGTTAAAATTACACAACCATTTAAACAAAATAACAAAGAATCTTTGTTAGTTAAGGCATCCTGAGGAAAACCCACATGATACATTTCATAGCCACATCACTGCTGATCATGGTAGCATTTTTCAAAATAAAACTTGTAAATATTGAATTCTGTTACAGACAAATAACAGTGCATGCCCATTTTTTTCAACATTTGGCAGTGAATTCTACAGTATATTTAATAGATGTGTACAAATCTTATTTGATACTGACATTCTTAAAATCCACATTAACAGTCATATGATTGATAGCTTGTATAAACACAGTGCAGAATACAATCTCAGTAAATTATTACTTCCCTATGGAATTCTGAGACAATATTGATCCTCATTTTTACAAGTTTTTAAATTAAAAATAAGAGATGCACACACCCATACAAAGCTAAACATTCAGAATATACTATAGTATCACCAGGTTTAAAATATAACAACACTGAAGTGTGGACTTCCAAACAGTAGGAAAACTTTAAAGGACTTACAGGATGAGAATCTGCCAGATCACGGAAAGTTCCTTTTTTGCCCATTAATTTTCTGTAGACAACCATTGGAAAATGGACATCCAGAATACAATTATTGTAAATAGCCAGGCCCAATACAATCCCAATCAGTGTAAACTGTCCCTCAGTTTCAAAAGAGGATGGGTTAAACCAAAACAATTTTGTGGACTCATCGTAAGTGAACATTCCTATATAAAAAAAGTTACAGGATTTCACATTTAATGAGAACAGTTCAATAACTAGGCATTTTCTGATTATGAGTTTTTCACTTTTCACTGTTATTAGTCACTTTAATTCATAATATACTGTTCATCACATTGAATAAACATCTGCATTTCATATAAAAGCCCCAAATGATAAAGACACCATTGTTCCCTAATATTCATTTTAGATGAACAGAACTTTAAAAGCTGAGCATTGAGAGAAG
Organism: Laticauda laticaudata; assembly: GCA_004320025.1. Classification (NCBI taxonomy): domain Eukaryota; kingdom Metazoa; phylum Chordata; class Lepidosauria; order Squamata; family Elapidae; genus Laticauda; species Laticauda laticaudata. The sequence continues at coordinate 40,979 of BHFT01005556.1, read as the reverse complement.
ACAACCAAGAGTTCAGGCTTTTGTCAAGAGTAACAAATGACTTTTGTGTGCATCTTTAACACTATATAGATTCAGAAAAAAGATATAGTATGAATGTTCCAAACTTTTGTACCCGCATATGAAGCACAATGGAAGACAACATGAAATAAAACTGCTTATTGAATGCTTATGTCAAAAACAACTTGCACACTTTTCCTAACATTTCAGGGAAACATTAAACTGTAACTATCTTTGAATGTGCAAGATATTTCTGCTGAAGGAGACATTTTATATGCATTTTTACAGGCAAAAATGCCCCGCATCTTTTTTAGAAGGATATTGTGTACTTTTACTGAAGTAGATAGATTTTTTTTAAAAAAATCTGAACAAAACCCAATCATCACTGAGTGAATAGAAAGCAAACTTTTCTGAGATAAGAAAACGAACAAATTCTATCTTCTATATTAAATAGATTCAAAGCAAAAGCATTCAATTACAGCAGGAATCAATAATCAATTTAGGTAATAATAAAATCATATAAAATCATATAAAATCTTAAAGGTATTTCAATAATTTGGGTATTGCATGAAATTATGTCAATGAGGTCACTAGATTCCACCCAATAATGTCATGGGTAAATGCTTTATTTATTTGTTAGATTTTGATCTCACTTCCCTGCTCCAAATCAGCTCAAAATAGCTTACAAGGAGATCTTCATTCACTTTTTCCTCAGAACAGCAAAGCTGGGCTGGTTGAATGTGGCCCTCATCCAGCAAATTTCCATGCTAGGGGATAGACTTGAGGCTGGGTATCCTCAGTCTTGGCACAATACTTTAATCACAGAACATGCAGTGAAAAAATTGTGAGGAGTGCAATTCCCCACACAATAACCATGAAAATTACTTACTTACCAATATCGGGGTTGAAGATTTCTTCTACAACTAGTTGAAAAAATTCTTTGGAAACTCCTCCTTCATCAACCCCTTGTTCTCCTTCAAATTCTACATACAACTGCTTTTTCAAATCTGCTGGATTTTCCATTGCAATCATTTCTAACTGAAGGATGAGAAATAAAAATAATCTTTGAGTAAGTGCACATCATTGGACATGAATTTAATTTTAAAATCATTGAATGACAGAATGCAAAAGCTTCAAAAGCATCTTCTAAAGTCCATACTGAGAACACTGGGACTTCATTTTGGGAATAGTTACAATGGGTTTTTATAATATAAATAATTTACTCTGCTTGAGAAAACAGGGTCATAATGAATTTACAAGGGAAGGGATCCACAAGGAACCTGTTTTTGGCTTACCTTGTCGAGAAGCATGCCATTAAATTAAGTGGGTTGAAATTCAAGGGTTAAAAGCCTGATAGAAATATACCACACGGGTGACATTTCAGTGGGACTGGTGTGGAACAAGGACATATAAAATAGTAACTTGTTTATCAGAAAACTGCCAAAGAGTGAGTATCAAATTGGGGTGTCGCTATTTGCAACTTTCCCAATCTTCACTCTGGGGTTAGCTGTGAGTAACTGTTAGCTGTGACTAACTTTCCTTAAAGAAAGTCATTGCAGTCTTCTATACTTTCCCACTTTTTCCACTGTCCCCCTCAAATTCTGGACATGTAGCACTTTTAAAACAAGTCCCAACATAAAAATGACCTGTAGGTGTTTCCTTGAACAATCTGGAGTGAGAATGATGGTAACCAGCTTTAACAAGGAATTTAAGGAAAGATACAATATTACCATGGCTCATCAGAAGCAGTGGCAGTTATCTAAGTATCTAGTAACTATTTAAAATGCTGTAGGACCAGATTAGCTGGTTTGGTAGTCTTTGAATTGAACTGTTTGTTACTGAAATCATTAAGGTTTTTTAACATATAGGATAGATAAGATAGATGGATGGATGGACGGACACATATGTGGAGAAAGTGAAAGGGAGAGAGAGTTTTCTTCATCCATTACCATCATGAATATCTCCAATTTACAGAATGACATTGTACCCCTCATCCCTCCCACTCAAGGATTCCCACTGAGCTGAAGAGAAAGTACAGATAGTCCTTTCCTGAACTTTGCTTCATTTTATGACTTTTCTTGACACAGTTGTTAAGTGAATTGCTGTGGTTGATAAGTTAGTAACCCAGTTGTTAAGTGAATCTGGCTTCCCCATTGACTGGTCATAAATATGAACCAGTTGCCAATCATCTGAATTTTGGTCACATGATCATGGAGATGCTGCAAAGGTCCTAACAGTGAAAAACAGTCATAAGTCATATTTTCAATGCTGTGGTAATTTTGAACAGTCACTAAATAAAGTGTTGTAAATTGAAGACTACCTGTATGCTAAGAAACTCAATGAATTTCAGGATATACACAATTAGTCTGAAGCTTCTGAGCCCTATCATATATTAAAATATCAATAAGCAAATACTTCTTTTATTTTGCATATTCTACTATTGTTGTCTTTCTCCTTTTCCATGAATGTACCATTTAAAAGAAATGTAAAATTTTCCCAGGGAAAAGGGATTTTGTTGAGAATCTTGATTTCAACATATTCTAATGACTAATGGCTAGATATGACTTGGATGAGCATCAACATGTGACAATAAACAATTTCGCCTAAGTTAAGGTTAAACAAACAATTGCTTAACACGGTATAAGCACTTTATATATTAACCTATTGAATCCATATTTTCAGAGAAATAACTGTATTACTGGATTGCAAAATGGATTTTTTAAAATATATATGTAAAAATTAACAAATGAAAATCAGCTAGGTCAAAAACCATGCACTTTTAACAATTAAAATTTAAGGACTCCATCGGAGCTAATAATTGGCAATATTCGTGAGTTAACTAAACTGTAGCATTTGCTCAATATAAAAATTTCAATAATTGAAAAAAAATTGAAAAAGGCAATAACTTCCTGAACTAAAAAAGACCTGCTTTTCAGATCCATATTAAAACAAAGATGGTAGTGTTTTCTTTTTTTACTCTTTGTATCATTGCCCATGTATGCATCAATATGATGGGATCATTATGATATAATGTTAACCCATAGCTACTGTTGTATATATTCCAAACTTATCTTTTAAAATATGTGTGCAGTGCAATTATTTCATCCTTGTAAAATGAACTTCAAATATTTAAATTTTGTTTGAATAACTATATCTGGAATGAAAACTGAAACAAGATACTCTAGAAACTTTCATAGCTAATTGCTTTGGTCTTGGTTAAAGAAAAGCTATCAGCATTTTTTTCGGTAACTCACCCTAGTGTGTAAATAATTTTTTAAGGTACATATCATTTGAATGTGTCCAGAGAATATTACCAAAACATTAAGGCTCCTAATTATTATTATTTTTAGTATTAAAATATGTTTTATATATCAAGCCACTTACCCGAACAAGTGCATCATCTATGATGTGATCACGTCTCACTTTGAGTCGCAGATATGGGTTTAACTGCTGGCCTTGAACTAAACTGTAAAGGACAGTTATACGACGTTCACTGTACATACGGATTCTGTTGTCATAATACAATCCCAGGTTCTTGGTAACGGCATTCAGTATAAAGGGGCATGTCATAAAGGAGAATTTATTTTCTGTTTCTACCTTGAAAAATGTATAATCTTTATCCATTTCTAGAACATCATTCAGTGGTTCATTGATAAACTCTTCGAAGGGGATAAGTGGCTTTCGGCAATCTATACTTTTTACGCCAAGTTCAGTTTCCAGAGGGTCTACCCGAGGTCCTTTTTTATTTCTTCTTTCCTCACCCAGGAGTTCTTGTAGAGTCAATTCACTAGATTCTGGGATAGGCTCTTCATCCTCCTCTTCATTGTGATCTGTGTCTATATCTCCTCCTACTACATTTGCATAGTAAACCATTTTTAAGCACTTTGAAGCAGCAACAATAGCATCATCATCATTCACTAAGTTACGACTATTGAATTCATTGCTTATGACTTTATAGGTTATAAGCTGCTGAAAAGTTTCCATCATTCGTCGAATCTGGTCTGCGCTGTACTTTGACCACAGTCTGACCAATTTTGCTTGAGCTGCAAGGGGTAGCTTACTCATTGCTTTGCAAAACAACGGTAGTGCCATTTCCAGGTACTCAGGACTATGAAGATTACCATTTTCCATAACAATAATAAACAAGTTGAGATAGTTAGGATCTCGAGAGTACACATTATGATAAGTCAAGTCACATTCAACATTGGGTGACAAGTACACAAGTGCATTTAAAAAGGCAGTTTCTATCTTTTCATTAGAAAGTAATCTAATGTAGACTCGTCTGATTGCATCGATATCTACAGATACTTCATCTGGGCCTAATTTTTGTAGGTTGTTATCCCCCTGTGCACTGTCACCCATTCTTGATGACGACGAGGATGACGACGATGGTGCAACTAAATCTTCTTCCATGGCAGAAGAACATGCAGCCTTTTCTTTTTCATCTTCATCTTTATCTTCATCTTTTCCTTGTAAAGATTTCAATTCTTCCTTGGTATGCTGCTTGGCTTTTCGAAAACTCTGTACCAAGGCCTCAGCGCTAGAAAATACTCTCCCAATTACACGGATTAAAGGAGAATAGTCTTCTTTTTCTCTACATAGTTCAAGAATTTCATATACTTTTTCTTCTGTTAAAAAAGTCACATCTGGATATTTAAAAACAAAGCCAAAAATATTCTTGAAGTTAAATACATTTACATAGAAAAAAGAATAACTATGTGCAACCTTCAGCAATAATTAACAGATTCTGCACATACAACTTACTTTCCTACTTACAGAAACTGTATACCTTTACTATCTGCTGCCACCAATACAGGTTCTGCCTCTTAATCTCCCAAAGAAAATATTATAAAGGATGGAAAGAAGCCAAGAAGTGGGGAGAGGCCATGAAGGATATAATTATAATAAAAAAACTACATATCCTGAATTTCCAGGGTAGAATGGAAGATTGAAGATGGTTCCATAAAAAGCAGAGCTGATATTTGTAGTTAAAAACAGAGAGTTGATATTCTTCAACCCTCTCTGAATGAGAGGGTCTGAAATTGCCCAAGCTACAACCTCTACAGTTGCTTCTCACAAAGAAACCACAAAGCCACAGATTTTGTTAAAAGTTAAAGAGATAAGATGTAAAATACTGACTTTTATATATGTCAGTGTTATTTATATATCTGTTTCAACTTTTTGCTAACTAGAGAGAAGATATTATTTCTTGGACCTATACTTGAGAGATGAGTTATGAGATTAAAAACTTTATATCTGTTAATTAGAAGAGATAAAGAAATGATTTATATTTGTATTGAAGATTATTATTTTTCCTTTCTATTTCTTATTTTCTTACATATTTTTCTTTCTTTTTTTAGTTTGAATAAACTTTACTTAAAATTTTCAATAAAATTATTAAAAATGAATATATTCTCACATACTGGTGTAAGACACACCTAGTAATTTATGGATTTTTGTCTTCATTTCTATGATTATGTAAGCATATTACAAATTAACAGAGATGAGCGTTGCTCATTAAATATTATAGGAAAAACAACGCAATCACTTAAGTAGTTAATTGTGGAGCTTAAATTCACCCTTTACAAACTTTTAAAAATATTCTGGTTCTAAATTCTGAATGGAGGAATAAATGATCCCAACCTGATATATACATCTATTTTTTTAAAATTATGCCAGAATGAAAGATGGTTTTTTTTTTTTTTTNTTTAAAATTATGCCAGAATGAAAGATGGTTGTTTTTTTTTTTTTTGGTTAACATAAAAAGCATAATCAACATCTCTACTGGTTAGTTTCCAGTTATAGGTAATCCTTGATTTATGATTATAATTGAGCCCGGAATTATGGTAATCAATTGTGGTGATTGTAGAGTGGGTCAGCATGTGACCTGACCCAACTTTAGAACTGACTTTCTTCGTAATCCTAGCTTCTTCAGCTTAGCACTACAGTTCCCCTCCTGCCCACTGGCCAGACTTTGTCCTACACAGGGTGAAATCAATTAGGCTGTGCTTTTGCTCTCAAATAAGCTGGGTAAAAAAAAAAAAATCCTCCATTTTTATTCAGCCTCCTTGACAGCAAAAATGCTACTTGCCAGAAAGATTCCACCTTGTTTGGGTCGAAATTTCTCTATAGGGCAACATTTTTGCTCTCAAAGAGGCTGGATGAAAATGGACTTTCACACCAGCTACTTTGAGAACAAAAATGCTGCCTGATGGAGGAACCCGAGTCTTCCAAGCAATGCATTTGCTCTCAAAGAGGCAGCAAAACCATTATTTTCTGGCGACTGGAGCCTTTCTGCACTTAAGAAAGCTGGATGAAAAAGGTTTGTCCCAAAATCCAAGCAGAAATCCAACCCAATCGTGGATTTCTGGACAGATCATTTTCAGCAAGCCTCTAGGTGTGTTGTGACATTCCCTGTTGACTTTCTGGGGAAGCCTCAGGAAAGATTACAAATGGTGATCACATGATTGCAGAGTGCTTGGTGACCTGTCCTAAGTGCAAACACATTGCAAAGCATTCAGATCATAATCATGTGACTGCAAGACCGCTATAGAACTCATAGATTCGAATGGGGGTTATGAATCCCTTAGTTCAGCGCCATTGCAATGTCAAATAGTTGTGAATAAATGAACATTGAGTGAGGACTATCTGTATTATGCTAGATAATCAGGATAAGAAGTTGCTCTGTTGTATGATACAATGGAGACTATACAATGTTGTATCCAATGTTGCATCCTTGCTGAACGTTTTGTAATGCTTACCTTTAAAGTCATCTCTTGGACCTTGCATTTCCTTTTTGTTCATTTTTCTGTCAGTGCAGGCATTGTTGTGGGCACCTTTGGAATTATTTTCTAAGTAAGCCGAGCTTGTTCCTTTCTTGGAGGGATGAGGATCACAAAGTTTTGCATTAATCTTATAAAGGTCGAGGGCCTTAATGGCTGCTGCATTGTTATCCATACGCAGAAAAGTTGGACAGGAAGCACAAAATTCATTCGTGCAGGCTTCATTTCCACAACCCTCAGTTAACTGATGGTAATAGCGTTCTATTAGATGCTTTGCAGCTGCTCGCTTCCTGTACCAAACATTCAAACAGTAAGTACACGGATTAGTATGGCTTGCATATACAATCACATTCAATTGGTCAGCAAAGCACAGATTAGCGAAGCTCTCAAGTAATCTCTCTCAGTTTAAGAGATCTAGAATTGTAAGATGCATCTATAAAATAAAATGTAATTTTATGTGTGAATTCTGTATAGTTTAGCCTCCCTTTTAAAAAATGTGAAGTGTTTAAGAAAGCAGTATTTCTTAGACAACGCTTTATTAAACATTGACTTTCAAATCATTTCAGGAACAAAAATCTCTGAGAGAAGTCCTGAAACTAAGACCTAAGCATTGTTACAGGAAAGTGATTGTCTTTGTTGTAGGCAATTTTAGTTAAAACCAAGTAAAAATGAAATGAAGTATCTTCTTTCTGGAATCAGTTCATACCAGTTTTATTTCTGCAGCCTGCCTTGACGACTGAAAAACAGACAGGTGACCCAGAAATTCGACCCATCAGTCAATGCAAGTTTAGTGCAACCTCTAGCCAGAAAACAACACATATCCTTGGTACAGGTAGTTGACTTATGACCACAACTGAGCCCAAAATTTACGTTGCTAAGTGAGATACTTGTTAAGTGAATTTTGTCCCCTTTTGTCCAATTTCATGATCTTTCCTGCCACAGTTAGGGGAATCACTGCAGTTATTAAGTTAATAACATGGCTGTTAAGTGAATCTGGTTTCCCCATTGACTTTGCTTGTCAGGTCAGTAAGGGGGATTAGGTGACACTGGGATAGTACAACCCTCATAAATATGAGTCAGTTGTCAAGGGTCTGAATTTTGATCACCTGACCATGGGGTTGCTGTAATGTTTGTAAAGTGTGAAAAATGTTCATAAGGCACCACTGTAACTTTGGACAGTCACTAAATGAACTGTGGCAAGTCGAGGACTACCTGTATTAGTAACAGAATTAAGGTATAAAAAAAGTCACAGACATAGTCAATTCCTTTTTTTGAGTTATGATCAAGCTCAAGATGAAAATGACATATTTTGTTCCAGGTTTTTTTTCCAATGTTCCATTGCCCTAGAATTGGTTTACAAAAATATTCTAAGTGAGACCTAGGCATTTCACCAGTTCCAGTCCTTTGTCTGTCCCTGTGATGACCCAGGGTGGAATACAAAACAGAGTCACAGAAAACAAGTGAAGCCCCTTTTATTCCTTCACTTTGCTTCCAAGGTCCAAATAGCCTTGACAGAAGACAAAAAACTCCCATACAAACAGTTACAAGAAGAAGGAAAAAAGCAACACATAACCAGGCAAGATAAGGGCTGGAGGACATCCACAGATAACACACACTGGGAAGGACGCCAAACTCAGAGAGGAACTATAAACTAGAGATATTTACACGCTTTATTTCCAGCATTTGCCAGTACGCAGGTCCAAACTCTTATTCAGTTGTCATACCTGCAGCCCATGAAGAGAATCAAGGCCCTCTCCTCCTGAGGAGACCACATCTCTCCCTTATCCTCTCCTCTCTGTATGACCTAGGATGGATAGGGGATGGGCCTGGGTCCTCCTCTGACTGCTCAGCCGGCCTCTGCCTTTCCTCACCCTCCTCCACAATCTCCAGAGCCACACTTCCACACCCTGTTGGCTGTTCCTCCTCTCCCTCAGTCAGTCTCTACCAGGGGCATGACAGTCCCTGTCTAGCTGATGTTACATCAATTGGAAATTAAAAATCAAATATAATTAAGCATATGCCATGCACACAATATAACTGCATTGCTTTTACTTTGAAGGCAATGACTATTCCCCCCTCCCATGTATATATGTGTGTACCTACATGCATACCTATACATCTTCACAGCCCTATTGGTTTAACCGTCCACAACAGTTCCAGTTTCTCATGTGACCTTCCCAATTGATCTTAGTCATGTGACCCCTTAATATTAAGTGCCCACTCCTGTTATAAGCCATGAAAAGCTGAAGAATGCACTTGCCAATAAAACAGTAAACACAAGTTCAATTTCTGCTAACTTTGGATGGAGCCACTTGAAAAAAGGACCTGATGGACCTGAACATTTAGATTCATTGTTAACTATTTCCTACCAAGGAAATAGTTCTTTCACCTTAATATTTGTAATTATTATTATTGGGAACTCATTAAAGGAATATTGAATCCAGTTTGAGGTCAGGTAAAAAAAATCTGAAGTAATCTACATTTGCATGAAAGATAACTCTTAGCAATCATTTACAGTATATGTGCATTATAGATAACCTTGCTATGATGCTGAGTTGACATGTTGTTAAATACAAGTGCACACTACACATATATATTATAAAGAAGTCTCAAGCCAGTATGCATAATTTTACTACTGTAATGGGCTATGCTGAAGTCAATTATTTCTGACAATCCCTCCCTAATAGTTCATGGGGTATATTGTAGATGTGGACAGTGGAATATTTTGAGTCTGACAAGATTTTGTCTATTGGTGTAAAGACTCAGCTTGGAAAAAAATCATATCATTCTTGATTTTGGGCCTGACAAATTTGTGGACTCAAACTTGTGACTATTTGTGCAGCTCCAGATGCCAAAAAATAAATAAAAACAACACTCAACCTAAACACCTTATTAGCATTTGCTGTCACTGCTTGTTATGGGGATATTAATTTTGCATAAACAAACATTGTCTTGGCCAAAATGTCTATAGGTTGGGTGGGAGTTAGGAGTCAGCAACTAAAGTAAATTTGATTCACTTTACTGGCCTAGGATGAACAATAAAGAAGTATGTTTTACATCCCCATTATTCTCCATATCAGAACACTGGAAAGATTTTTAACTTTTGTTCTAACATCTTCGTTCTAACAAAACACTTAAAAGGTTTCAGTAGAAAATTCCAAGTATCTATTCTGTTCTAAGTTCAGAATAAAACTTAAAAAAAAGAAATCCTGTGCAAATCTTGTCTGAGATATAAGAAATTAGATTTTTTTTAAAATCTGCAAACTGCAGCAGGCAGAAAAGGGATCCCTTCTTTCCACAGCAACCCTTTTAGGTTTTCAAAAATCCACTAGAACAACACGGAGGTAACTGGGAACTGCAAGCAGAGAGGGGAATAAATTAAAATTGCTGTCTTTTTAGCAAAAGCGGAAATTAATTATCTGAATGACAGACACTATTGAACTAAATTCATTTCCAAAAGCAGAAGGAGCCTCTCATTTGTGCAATACCTGGACTTAATCCATTATAAAGAGATGCACAATAGGTATGATGGATAAACAAATATATTAGTACATGATTTTGATTTACAATCTACTGATTCAACTATACATGATTACATAAAATCAGTACATTAATTTTAATTTAATAATAATCTGCATATTCGGTAAGGAACAAGAGAAATATTTTTTTTTAAATCAACTGATTAAGCAGTAGGAATGAGCCATGACTTAAGATGATGATTTTTGATAAAGCTGGTAATAATATTTTCACATGAATTTATAGATAAATGATTTCGGCTGCATTTTGCCTTGTTCGCAGAATGAGCACACAAAATATGTGATTGTACCCAGATAAGAACATATGACCCAAAATATCTCCCAATAATCCAACTCTTTAAGATTGTCTGAAAATTCAGATTTATTTATTTATTTATTGGTAGCCTACCTTTATTATTTTTACTAATAACTCAAGGTGGTAAACATATATCCAACCACCTTTCTCCTCCTATTTTCCTCACCACAGTTGAGAAGCCTGGTGGTGCAGCACTGCAGGTTAACTCTGCCCCAGTCAGGAGTTTGTTCCTGACAGGCTCAAGACTGACTCAGCTTTCCATCCTTCCAAGGTTGGTAAAATGAGGATCCAGATTGTTGGGGACAATATGCTGACACTGTAAACCACTTAGAGTGCCGTAAACATAATGGAGTGATATAAAATTGCTATATACTGAGAGTGACTGGCCCAAAGTCACCAAATCACAGGCTTACTGGCTGTGGCAGGACTCAAAATCATGGTCTCCCAATTTCTAGCCAAGTGCCTTAGCCATTAGACTAAACTGGCTGTTAGTTAACAAATCTAATCACAGTGAACTAACCTTATATACCTTGTAAGTGACAATCAAAACATAGTTTTGATACTGTTTTGTAATTGTGGCTTCTTAAAATCTCTAAACTACTCACTCTTAATTTAAACTAAATTTAAAATTTAAATTTAATTTAAAATCAAAGTAGACAAGATGACTTACGCCTTTAAAAGCAATTTAAATATGCCCAATTATGTATTATATTAACTAAAGAATACTTAATTTTAAGAGTAAAAGGAATAGTTGAGTACAAGAACTAATCCTCTCGTGATATACTTGATCACTTGGTACTCCCCCTAATGCATTAATGCTGCAGGATAAACATACTGGCAGGAGATGGAGGGGAAAACTGAAGCAGTAAGCTAGGCACAGTAGGAGTATGCAATCTGATGCTTAGATGTTTCAGATTATGCCTCCTTCAAAATCAGAATGAATGATAGAAATCATGCAAGTTTAGTCTAAAAATATCTGGTATGGACTTAGCATCACTCATCTGTTGTTTTTTCTTTAAACTGGATTGCCTATGTTATTTCCAACTGGGACAGACTTTGATTTGACAACTGTCTGCTGTCAACTGTCCAGATTTTTAGTACTTTAGTACTTTAAGTATTTTACTTAAAATGACAGAGAGGTTAGTATGTAACAAGATTGGTATTGAGAGACTGGGATACAAGAATTATTAAAATGCTTTGTTTTGAATAGCTTTTTTTACCATAATCAAATAACACTGGAAAGTTCTGGTCTTAGCGACTGTCACAGCTTAATAGGATACTATGCAGGAGAGAAAGTTTCAAAATTTGCCTATAATTAGACAAATGTCTTAAATAAAATAAAAGTATTATTTAGATTGATCCAATTCAACTTTCAAGAATTGTAAATCCCTTAAATAGAAGAGGTTCAGGTATTTATAAAAATAATTCCTCAATCTGCAAAAAATATTAATACTTTAAAATCAGTCTCATTGACTAAAGAAATATTTCAGCACAATCTCATGCAGAGCTTTATGTCAGCTTTATACAATGAGATTTTACATGCAAGGAAATATTAAAGAAGAATATTAGATAATTGATAGCATGCGGTAAGTTCATATGGTAAATAAAAAGGAGAATCATCAATCTTTATGAAAGCAAGACCTTTCACATATTTTTTGTGCCAGAGACTATGGATTTTTCCCCCAAAATGAAGAACTAAATTGGATTTACAGTAGATCACGTTACAGCTCTTGGATAGATTTATTTATACTACTTTTATGCTATCTGGCTCAATCATGACTCCTGACAGTTTACATAAAATATAAAAATATTGAAACAGCAGAATAACATAGAACCAAAACAAAAAATGAAAACAAAATAACATAAACCAGGAAACAATCTAAGTTACACAGAATTTGGCTAGCTTTGTTTGTTTTATATTCATTTTTTTCTATTACGGTCGCAAAGAGGTATCATTTTACAATAGATTGACAGTACAGTATAAGTTTGCTTCCAGACGGAATTCAAAGGCAAACCTGGAATTTGGAATTTATTCAGGTAAAGAATTTGGACTGTTTCTGCAAAAACCTGGATCAAATCTGAGGTCTTCTGTTCAGGTTTTGCTTGGGGTGATTTCTTCTTTATATATGAGATACAACTACATGATTTTCTTTTTCTATTATGGCCTAGTCATACTTATAACATGTGTTTGTATGTGTGCACACGCTTTCAAGTTATTGACTCCTGGCAACATCCTGGATCCTGCAGTTTTCTTGGAAAAATTTCAGTGTCTGGCACTGTGTTCTTCCGAGGGCTTTGAAGAACTGGCCCAAAGTCATACAGCTGGCTTTGTGCCTAAGGGGGGGAGGGGGGTAGGAACTGGAACTCAGTCTCCTAGTTTGTAACCAAGTTCCTTAGCCACTACACTAAACTGATTTTTGTATGGCATGATCATATATGTAGACCACCTTCTTTGTTCACCTTCAGATACCATAAATAAATAAATAAAATCTCTAATGAACTTTATTTTGGTGGTATTTAAGCAATATTTATTTCTTGGTTTCTGTTCTTGATTTCTAAACTTGGATTTGTTTTAAGGATTTACTGGAATATGTTACTTTTATGTTAGGATATAAGGAGTACAGTGGCTTGCACAGGTGCGATGCTTGATTGACAAGCAACCTTTGAGATCCAAGTGCTGACATGGAGCGGGATGACCTCCTGTCCTTTACTCCAGCTCCTACAAAGGACATGAAAGGAGCCCTCAATTGGGTGTGTCCCTGGGCAACGGTGATGTCTTTTCAACCTAATCTTTTCAACCCGGAAGGCGGCTTGGTGCTTTTCACATGAGTGTCATACGATGTCAGGTTGTACAAAACATTCTGTGCATGAGCCATTCCATGCACAGAACAGCTGGTTTTAGGTGATTCGTGCCCGTAATGACATTTGCTCCTGTGATGCCTGGTTCTGCATAGAGAATGAAGCAGATACATTTTGTTCCGGATGAGGACTGGTAGGAGATTGTTTCAGAAAGAAATGCTATTGCTGGTGGTATGAGGCAGGAAATGGGGAAAAGTCAAAGCCAAGGAGTATCCTATGCAATGGCAGTGACAACAGGGAAATAAGGCCTGGAAAGCTCTAGAAAGGATCAGGAGGCAAGAGAGCTGGTGCACAAACCATGCAGAAAAGGAAGGGGCAGCTGTGGTTGGGAAGCATATGCCTGTTTTGTCCTACTTGTCCTGTACATTCACTATTGTCCCTTCATATTTTGTTTGGCTGAAACATGGAACAATCCAAATATTTGAGGATTCATTTCTGTCAAATCACAACCAACTCAAAACGTACAGCACGCAATGATTTGTATCAGGTTTGAACCAAAGCTCATTTTTTCATTTCATACAGGTTCCTACATTGCAGCCACCTTGGAAATGCTTTACTGGATTTTAAATTCCTCTCAAAGTAGCATTCTTTAGTATCAAGTCTAAGTCAAAGAATGCCTCTCGGTCCTGGATCCCGAGAAAATAAAACTCATGAGGGTGGTTGCCCAGTGCTCCATTTGCAAGCAAGCTATCTAGGTAGAAACAAAACAAAATAAACTTGGGATGGTAGAGAGCAATCTAAAGATGAAAACAACTTTGCCAGCATATGATCTGAAAGATATTTAATGACTAGTAGTCATTAATATTCCAAATGGGTAAATTAGCACAAAACACTGCCCTCATCTTCTTTGTACTATGAACAATAAAAATATTTATTTTGTTTTAAGATAAATTATGGTAGAGGCAATACAAGATGAGATAAGATTATGAGACTGCAAACCAATTAAACCAGTAACTAATGAAGTCAATCTTGCAGATCTGAATATCAGAAAGAAAAAAGCTACAAAGTAACTGACAATCTAGTGTTGAAAACAAACATTTTTATTCAGAGGATTAATTTGGGGTTATGTTTCACTTCTCATTCAAGAAATCAGAACTGAACTGAAGAAGCTTCTTGGATAAGAAACATAATGGTTTCAAGAAAGCTGGGATAGGTAAATACTGTTGTCTAATAATATTAAAGGTACCATCACAGGAGATAAGCTGTTCCAAGTAATGCTGCCCTTTGCAATTGACCGATGGTGATTTTGTCATTGCCAATGGTATTCAAGTCATGTGTCAGATGTTTTAGAATTGCACCTAAGTTGCCTATTGGTACTATCTTTTCTTTCTTTTGCCACAGTTCTACTACTAATTTGAGGTTTTACGTAATATTTGTGATTTTTTCTAGTTCTTTTTCCTTCTCTTCGCTGTAATCTCAGTACTGCAATTTTTCCAATTTTTTTTGGTCTAGTTGTTTATTTAAAACAAAATACTATTTTTTCACAGGAGATCATTATCTATAAACAGATAATTAACGTAAGAGATTAACATTATTAATCAAGATATACATTAATAATTGACGAAATAGCCAAAGAAGCTGTATATTAAAGTCTTGTATGAATAGGAATAGGGTGGTATATTTATACATTTAATGGGCTGAAATCTATACCTGTATCTATATTTGAATATTAATATAATTTGGAATGCATTCTGAAGATAAATAATAGTTGATAAAATCCTGGAGTATATCACATGCAAAAAGTTTTACGAATGACATGAAGCCTATCAACAAGTTGAGAAAATCGTAATAAATCATGCGTAAATTTTGCGAAGGATTTGTAACAAAAACAACAAAAAGCACATGGATGAGAATGCAAACAGCAGATCAGCAGGTTGAAAGGGCACTGTAAAAAGTGAACGTAGAAAAGGAAGATATTTCACAGTAACAGACAGAAGATGCAAGGTCATGAACCATGAATTTGCCATAGATTTGAGATAGTGCTGCATGAGATCTGGTGCTGTGAAGATTAGTCTTAACAATGTTTGCGAGCAAGATTGTAGCAAACCAGATGAATCAGGTTCTGGAAACACCAGAAAAGTAACAATTGATGAAAGAACATTTTATTGATACAAAAGAACGCGAAAAGGGAAATAGACCTGAAAACAGGCAAAGATAACTGGCCTGCTTGGACAACATAGTGAAATTATCTGTAGAACGTTATTATGCAAACCAAATAGTATAGGATTTTTGGGGAAAATAGGGAAGAACAAGGATTTCTGCCTGTAAAGACAAAAGCATGAAAACGGACCAGTTATTGTAAAAATTTCAAGAGAACCAAAGACCAACTGATGAATGAATAAACTGGTTATTTGAAACAAATCCCAAAGAAAAGACATAAACAAATGTGTTTGTGTCCGTCTAGTTGACTGTAAGAAGATGTTCAACTTTGTGTTTCAGCATAGTGGATTGAGAAATAGCTTGTGACATTTTTGGAATTAGCTAGGCAACATAGCAGAAATCGTGAAGACTGTCCATGAAGCACAGATGATCGGCAAAGTTGATGGGCCTACGTAGTGAAAATGTAAGCCATGTGTAGAACAATTTCCAAGGTACCTCACTAATCACTTACTATTATTTGTACTCTTCATGGAGGCCACCAACAAGCATTTTGAAACAAGACAAACTATGGCTATGAATTGTCTAAAAAGGGTTTGAAAATTTCCCATTTGCTCTACATGGATGATTTAAATTCTTGAGAAAAGCTGAATTTGGTGTTGCTGCTGAAAACACTGAGGAGTTTAGCAGAGACAGATGAAATGCAATGGCATTGACAAATATGCAACAATACCAAAGGGTTGTCCTAGAATACATGGAAATTTATCAGATCTAAACTTAGTTAGATCTGAATATTCTGACTTTGCAAAAAAAAACAAAAAACAAAAACTACCTTACTGGGAACTGCCTATGTATGCAGACATTACCTTAACAGCTCTTAGGTCCTTGGCTAGGTCTTGAACTGTAAAGTTTTTAACCAGTCACAAACTGTGAATCGAATTGAATAATAAATCAGTAATGATGATAATAGGTACCATATCAAAAAATCTTGGATGGCACTTAAAAATATGCACATTGACAAATTTTCCTTCTGATAATTACAAAATGCCAGATTGGCTTGGGTCTGCATATACAATAAATTAGTGATACATTACAACAACATCCCAGTTGTTCTTGAGAAGAACAGGATGTGCAGGAAGGTCAACACCAGCTAAAGAACTGGGCAACTGTAATTTCACATTCTTGTGCATGGTAACAATAAAGATAAAATCACCATCAGTCAACTGCAAAAGCATCTTTACTTGGAAGAGTTTCTATCTTGTGATAATACCTTTAACACCATCAGACAACATCTGCCTATCCCAGGTGCTTGGGAATGATAAAAATGCCAAATCCAGACTAAACATCTATACTGCCCAACAATAATCAAAGAAATTACAATAAAATAAATAAAAGTTAAAAGTGGCAATTGCACAATTCCAAGCATGGAATTTGATTTTCTAAATTGGTTTCTGAAGAAAAAATATCAGATGAAGATAGTTTTTGATTATCTTAATTTTTAATACAGGCTTATGTAGTTGTTCGGTAGCTGTTCAAAGCTATGGTTACTTGAAAAAAAAGGAAGTATGACAATTTCTCAAAGTTCTGGCCATCATAGCATCCCTGTATCACGTGATCACCATTTGCGAATTTTCCTGCTGGCTTCATACAAGGAAAGTCATTTAGGAAGGTAGCAGGAAAGATTTGCAAATTGCTCTGATAAATTATTTCCATTTTTTCCTTTTCTTTTTTTTTGTAAATTTTATTTGAGTTTTCACAAAGAAATACAAATAAAACATCTTTTTTGAAAGTAGCATAATCCGGGGTTACATTTCTTCGTACAGACACAAATTTAATTTCATGCTCATTTTTATGTTCTATTCCATATCTTATTACTGTTTTACATTTTCTACATAGCTTCTTCCCTCTTTTAATTTTTCTCAATATTTATTTAATTATCTTCATCTCAAATTCAAGTCATTATATTATACCTTTTTGTCTGTCCTGTTTTTCAATTTCATATATCAACTTAATTCTCATTAACGCAAAAGTTCTCCTGGAATTGCTGATTTGGAGTAATGACACTTTGTTATATATTTTTAATTTATCCATTTAAACTCTTATTAAGCTTCTATAAAAAAAAGTTAAATAACATTCAATATAATACTAAAACTTCTATTCAGATTCTACTGCTTGGCTACATTCTTAAAATACCAACGACTTATTCTTAAAAAATAAGAAAAAAAAGATTTTATAAAAATGATGGTTAAAACAACACATATGCCATATCCATTTCAATTCTATCACGAATTAATAGTTAATAATCACCAGAAGTCTTAACTTCAACAGTTAGACTTTTCAATATCAAATAGAGTAGGGAAGCATTTTCTAAGCTCTTCGCATAATTGAATTCTCCCCTTCACTTGATTATTGTTAAAATAATTAAACAACTTAAAAATGTTTCTGTCCCTATCCTAATTCAATTCTCTCATTTACTTTATTTTCATATTGTGGTTTGTTATACCAAACATTTCACTAGGAGTGGTACAGTAACTATTTTACCCTCAATTTAATGTCACTACATTGTTTCCATATCTTCTAAAATCATTATTATATGTATCTAATATAAATTTTTTTTTAAGTTCTTAAAGATCTCTCCATTTCTCTTTCGCGCAACCCATTTGCTCCCCACAAAAATCTACGTACGTAATCTATTATCTTCTTTCCGCGGGTCCTTCTATTGTTTTGGCAGGCGTTTCTTGTTGTTTCTTTCATAGTTCCGAAATCTCCATTTCTAAAGAATTGAAAAAACGAAGCCAAAAGAAACCCCTCCCTTCTTGTTGCATCTTCTCCTGTACTTTTTTAAAGTCTGTTTCCACATTGATCAGAAGTAGTACCAATTGTATAAATTTTTAAACAACCACCAATTTTGATTTAGTACTTCAAATGCAATAACCAAGACTCAAAAGTACCAAGAAGTAAATCAAATACATGTGAGCTGTTCTATTTGCTTTTTTTTCACTTTCTCTTCTCTGGGGTTCTACTATTTAAGTTTCTTAGTTTAGTAAAATGTTAATATTTTAGAAGTTTTACTTGAAAGTTTTATTGTCATTCCTTTTAATTCATCCAAGCAGTCTCCCCCTTTTTTCCAGGATCCTACCCTTTTATTCTTTTCTTCCTTTCCTGCTTTTAAAAGAAAATTAGTGTACCAGAAATGTTTAGTTCATATATCCCTGACATTTTATCTTTATGTTTCAGCTTAAATTGCCTGTTTGATGTCAAAGCGGATTTTTTTTCATGATTCTATTTGAAGTCTCTTGGTTGTCAGTATAGGGAAAGGGAGATGAAAACCCCCCACCCATAACCGTTTCCTTTTCACTTCTTCGCATGCTATCAGAATCTTCTTCGGGAACAATGTTACTTTTTTTTAGTTTATATTCCAGGGGCGAGATACCTTATGTGTTTTGCAATTATGAGAAACCTGGTTCAGCCAAAGAACTTTCACTTCTTATCTTCCTCTCTGCAGCATTCTTTTCTGGTCGAGTTTCTCTTGAGGTGGCCATTGGCTGATCACTGCGCAGACCTTGCGCGGAAACACGGGAGTAACCTGGCTACCAGCATGAGGAAGGAGAAGTACGGGCTTCCCCTGCACACGCTTTGCTGCGGCATTCAGATCATCCTCTTCTCACCATTACTGGCGGAAGTCTTACCCATGGAGGCAACTGCCATGCCCGCACAGTCGGAAGTGGCAGCCCATGGAAAGCCGCAGGTAAACAGCATGTGATCGCGGATTTCTGTGTGTCCCGCAAGATGCTCAAACCGGTATATGATTATCCCATTTTTTCTGATGTCCATAGAAAAACATAGTTTGCCGAGTACTACCGCTGGCTCTTTGGACAGTTATAACCGCAGATGAATACTCTACGTTTAAAGTTAACATTAAAAACCACGTTAGCACTACTGCAATCCATTAAGCTCTGAGATAAATGCATTGACAAGTAGGCCCTTGATGTTAATGATGGTACTGGAATTATCAGAATTACTATCATGTAAGTGATGCAATAGATCGTCATTGACGACACTACTAGACGAATGCTGTTAATTAATCCTAAAGTAAATGTGTAGGAGATTGTGTCCTTCTTCAATATCTCCTGCCCACCTATACTGTTCTTCCCCCACTTTCTCCTTTTTGTGGTCTGCCTCTGCCACTCTGCCATTAAACTGCCCTTGCTTTTTGTGGCCTTGCCCATCCTAATGGACTTTCACCATTTTGTTCTCCCGCTGGCTGCCAAGGGCATGCCTCGTCTTGGCCCTGCTAACCTTGTCCAAATAGTCCATGCAAGCTTTCTGCAAGTCTTGTGGAAGGTTTCAAAAACCTTGCAAGAACGCCAGATGTCTTGGACAATGCTGCAACAGGCTCTGGGAAGAAAGTTGGTTATGGTCAGCCATGAGGATCTTGTTAAGGTGTCCAGGTCTTAGGTGTGCGCTGATCAAATGAGCAGGAAGAAGGAATCAAAAGGCGCGTAAGTACTAATTACTGCCGTACTTCTGTGAGCCTCGCCGGAAGAGCATCCAGAAGTGGGAGGTGCTTTAGTCTCTTCTGGAAAGGCTGGGCTTAAAACTTCGGACGCTCCATCCTCCTCCATGAAGCACCTTACCCCAGTGCCCGCAGAGTTTTGCGAAGAGGACTGAGTGCCATAATGTAACCGGACTCATCACCTAATCTAGTATCTCTGACTGAGAACGAAACCACACGCGATGGAAAAGAAAATGGGTGGGCTAATGCTTCGTTCACAGTGTACGACCAGAGAGTAGGGTGTGTATCAAGGGTAAGTACCAACGCTCTTTCCGATGAGCTGTCAGAGCATCCAGAAGATGGGACATACAAAGCTTGGCCTGTCCTTAGGAGGGACTCTGTCTGGATCGAAATCACTCGCGTCCGCTGAGGCACAGACATCAATTTTATAATTTCTGACAAAGGGCGATGGTGAAGCCCAAGTTTGCCGTCTGCAAATTTCGTCTATGGAAGCCATGTGGCCCATGCTGCTGTTGTTTGCCACACTCCTGTTAAGTGGGCTGTAATGCCCTTAGATAACCTGAGATGGACTGGCATTCGTAACTTTTAGCTATGGTGGCTCTCAACCATTACCAATGGTCGACGACACCTTGTGTCCTAAAGTGGATGGGTTGAGGATAGGAATAGAGCCTCAGATTTTCGAAATGCTGCTGTGTGTCTAGTCAGATAGCTTCAAACGCCCTTCGAACATCAAAGTTGATGCCATTGATGCTCCAGTCTATGAGATGGTTTCGGACAAAAATTTGGAAGCACCAACTCCTGCACTCTATGGAAGACTGAATTTACTTTAGGGGTGAACAATAGATCCAATCTGAGAACCACTCTGTCCGCATGAAACACACACAGGTCCTTTCTCATCGACAATGCTGCCCATTCAGAAATCCTCCTTCCTGATGTGATTGCAATAAAGAAGACAACCTTATATGTCAGGAAGTTGAGACTAGCGGTTCTTAAAGGCTCGAACGGGCCAGTTGTAAGTGCGGTTAACACCTTGTTGAGCTCCCAAGTAGGATAGCGGTGAATTACAGGAGGTCGTAAGTTTGCAGCACCCTTAAGAAAGCTGCAGACATGTGGATGGTGCACACTGGAATGAAGGTCACCCCAGGCTATCACTGAGGCTAAGGCCACCACTTGTCTGTGTAAAGTATTTGGAGATAGGCCCTTGGTCAACCCCTCCTGTAAAAAGTCCAATAATTGTCCTACTGATGGGGCAGTTGGGTCGATCTTAGACCCCCAGTACCAGCGACAGAAAGCAGACCACATGGCCTCGTATGTACAATTTGTTGAGGACCATCTGGATGCTTGTATGGTGGCAATGACATCCTCTGAAATCTGTTGGGTCCTTAAACAGCTCTGCTCAACCTCCATATGGCTAGGCTGAGCCATTGTGAGCCCCCTGAGTCGGGTACCTTGAAATATACTGGGGCAATTGGGCATTGAGGGGAGAGGAAAATAGATCGATCATCGGTTGCCCAAACCTCCGCACTGCTTCCTGGAAGACAGACAGATCTAGGCGCCACTCTGTCTGAACTATCGTGGCCCTACTGAGCCAGTCCGCTTGTTTGTTTAAGGCACCTGCTATGTGCTCTGCCTTGAGTGAAAGCAGATTGGCCTCGGCCCAATGGAACAACCTGACCATCTCCAGCATCAGAAATTTGGAGTGTGTACCTCCCTGTCTGTTTACGTGGGCCTTGGTTGTGATATTATCTGTCAAGACCAGAACGTGGCGTGATTGGAAAAGGGGTAGAAAACTATGTAACTCCAGATGAACTGGTCACAGCTCCAACAGGTTGATGCTTTGTGATTATTCGGAAATATTCCAACTTCCCTGTGCAGTGTGGGATTGAAAGTGAGCTCCCCATCCCACCAGGCTGGCATTGGTTGTGATCGTTGCCCTTCAAGGTTCCTTGAAAGGACACCCCTTGTTTATCATGTTTTCCGACCACCAGCAGAGCGATCGGAGAACATTGTGCGGTACCTTTATCTGTACGTTGGAAGTGGCTCTTCCGGATTGCTGGAAAGTTAGCAGGAACCATTGCAGATCTCTAAAATGGAGTCGAGCCCAAGGCGCACTGGAAATACAAGAAATCAGTTTCCCTAACAGTTGAGATAGAACTGCCAGGGAAACCCTCTTTAAGGCTCTGATCTCTCTGGCCAAAGACTGGATACTATTCAACCTATCCTGAGANCTTGCCCTCCACAGTATCTATCACTGCCCCTAAATGAACTAACCCAGTTGAAGGGATCAAATGGCTTTTATCCCAATTTATGGAAAAGCCGTGACCTTGAAGGGTCTCCAGAGTAATCTTGCTATCCAAATTTCCTTGATGTCTGGAAGATAACAAAATTAAAATATCATCCAGATAACATTGTAAATGAATAGATTTGATCCTGAGGGAGGCAGCCAAAGCCACTAGGACCTTGGTAAAAGTCCTAGGGGCCGAAGCCAGACCGAATGGTAGGGCGATATATTCATAGTGCCGATCACAATAGCAAAATCTAAGATATTTGTAGTGAGCAGGTCTAATTGGTATATGTAGATAAACCTCTGTCAGATCTATAAAGGTCAGAACATCATTCTCTCTGATGCTGAGCAGAATGGACTGGAGAATAGTCATCTTGAATTTTCAATAAACCAATGATCTGTTCAGACATTTGAGGTCCATAATTGCCCTCCAACCCCCCAAACTCTTTGGGACCACAAACAATAGAGAGTGACAGCCTTGACTCCGTTGTTCAGATGGGACCTCTCTAATGGCCCGAATATGCAGATGATTGATAGCCTCCTGTATCAACACTCTCTTAATGGGGTCCGTGGACCTAGGGCTCCTAATGAAAAAGTTTGGGGGGAGAATTGAAACTTAGCGCCAAACCAAACCTAACAGAGTCCCTGACCCACACATCAGAGGTGGAGCTGTCCCATTGATCAGCAAACACCCTCTTTAGCCACCCTCCAATGGGAGCTGCTGTCAAGGACTCATTTGGGGCGATGAAAAAATTGGCCTTTGGTACCTCTGGGGTTTCTTCTATTTTGGCCTCCCCGCTGACTTCTATTGGAAGATTCCGATCTATCCTGTCTAAAACTGTGCCTATAGTCTGATGTTCTCTGCGATCTGGGAACATATGGGCCTTGATAGTAGGGCCGAAAGGAACCCCTTTGAAATGACTGGGGTGTTCTGTTTTCAGACCTCCGAAAAAGAGGGGGAAGCACTTTTTTCTTGTTTCTATTCTCAATAAGCAGGGGCTGCAAGACACTGCCAAATAATTTATCCCCCGATATTGGGGTTGATGCCAGCTTGCTTTTATGCTTGGTATCCGCCTGCCAATGTCTGAGCCATAGCCATCTCCGTGCTGATACATGAGATGCTATGGCTCTAGACGAGAATTTGACTGCATTAAATGTGGCGTTGGTGGAGAATTCTGCCACTGCAATAATCTTAGCAATGTCCTGGTGGTGGGCTCTGACATTTGACTCCAGCAATATATCCCTCAAGTGGAAGAGCCATCGTAGGGAGGACCATGTAAAAAAGGATGCAGCTGTAGCTGCCCTAATGGCCCAGGCGTCAGAAACATGCGCCTACGGAGTGTCAACTCTGCTCTCTTTTCCTCTTGGTCTCAGGGCTTCCTTGGCCTCATTGAGAAAGGTTGAAGAAGAGGCCAGTGCCACAATGGGCTCATCCATCTCTGGCTGCTGATGCCCGTTGATTTTGTACTGATTCAGCAAACATACAGGAATAGTTTCTGCCTCATTAACCAGCTGTGAGAATATTAGATCCTCGGATTCATCCTGAGACCCTGTTGACAATAGATGAGGGCTTGATGTGCCTAGTTTAGCGGTGTTTTTTGAACAGTAAAGATTTAAAGAGGTGCGGATGAAAAAGGCCAAAAAAGGTAGGTTGGTCCGGAATGAGGCCTTCATCATCCAACATTCCTCGTTCTAGTGGGTCAGCCTCTGACAACCCCAATTCCATCTGATGGATCAATCCCACCTCCATGGGAACATCCTGGTCATCTAATTCCACCTCCTCCCGAAGACCTTGGACTGGTATGTCAGGAATATTNCTCCATGGGAACATCCTGGTCATCTAATTCCACCTCCTCCCAAAGACCCTGGACTGGTATGTCAGGAATATTGGGGAATACCTGAGTTTGATGATGTCCCATATGCTCAAAGGATCGAGCAGACAGGGATCCCGCTTCCGAAGTAGCCAAAAAGTGTCTGGTCCGGATGGATTGCTGAACTCCAACCGCAATGCCTTTTTGTATGGCCATCTCCATCCATTGCCTCATTTTGATGGGAACAGTCTCAGGTAATCCCTCCTCCTGTCTTAAACCGGCGGCAATAGGGGTGAAGGTTGCCTCTGGAATTCACCAGGCAGTGCTCATTGGAGGAGATATGCCGATGGGAGGCTGTCCAGAAGTAGCCTGTCTGGGCTGGGTGGATAAGTCCAAGGGCACCAACAATGGACTTGGGCCCTGATCTGATTGTTGTGTCATCGCCATCTTGTCCGCCTCTCTGGCCCGTTTCTGCAACTGCCTTTTCAAGGCTTAGTGCCATCTATGGGCATCCTTATCCGCCGCCTTAGAGGCCTTTTTGGTGTCCTCTTGTCTTGGGACTTATTTGTCTTGGAGCGGAAGACGCTGACACCTTCCATTGTGGAGGACCGATTCTCGTGCCTCTAACTTTAATTTTTTTAATTTTTCCCTCCCTCTGGGTATGTACACAGCAGTAGTACTTTTCAGTTCTGAGTTGCTTTTGAATAGTTTTGCCAGCTTATCAATCTTTATGCATCCCATTCTAAAGATTTAGTTTTTCAGTCTCCCTTGTGGCCTCTTAGTCAAGAGATGACAAGTTGAGAAAATTTATGTTCCTTGGCAAGTGTCAATCTATTGAATAATTTTATTCAAATATAATTTTGTTTTGCACTGATGTTTTTACTAATTCATACCTAGTATGGTAGTCTTCCAATATTTCAGTTGCTAGTGAAACAGCTTCTCTGTGTTTAAATAAGAGGCCAAGGCATGATTCAAATGCCAAGTCTATCCTTTTAAAAGCAACATAAGATTAAACAGTAGATGTACTGCTTGCTTTTGAATCCTGTCCGCTAACACCATTGGGCCTCTGGATTTACGGTGCCCTGTGGCACATCCCCAAAAGAAATAAGCTTAAGCCTGACTCAGACGAGCAAACTTTTCTCTTAAGTCTCAGCAAGTCTCATTGAAAAAAAACCCTGATACATAATAACTTAGAATGGATAATTGCATTTTTCAGCAGCTGATCCACAGCTGATCAATTTTTCTTTCAGGTGCCTTTTCATTATTGAATGATAGTAGTCCCAAACTACTCTTCATGTAATGATGAGGAAACTGAAGGTCTAACTCCTTGCATCATTCATCATCAAGAGTCATCGAGACATCAAGAGCCGTAGTGGTGTAGTAGTTAGAATGCAGTATTGCCAGATAACTCTGTGAACTGCCAGAAGTTCAATCCTGACTGGCTCAAAGTTGACTCAGCCTTCCATCCTTATGAGGTGGGTGAAATGAGGACCGAGATTGCTGGGGGCAAAAAAGCTAGGGAAGTGATTGAAGCCTGAGAAAAGAACCCCTTGTCAATCAACAAGAGTGCTGATTTACCACCAACTTATCAAGTACTTAGGAGGCAAGGGCTTGGCAGCAGATGCAAACAACAACCAATGACTTCATAGCCAGCCAACAACATCCCAATTGACATCTAAAAAGTCACACACAACAGCTGCCATATAAATACCATACACAGAACAGTCCAAAGCACACACTCTGCTATTTCCCTGAAAATGGGCTCCAGTACAAGTCTGAAGGATCAGAAGACAAAATCTATGGTCCCAGTGACTGACCCAGATTGGATCCTGCAACATTATCCTGGGACATGTATATTCACTTTCCTTCGTGCAATATGCTGACTTTGTAAACCACTTAGAGAGGACTGTAAAGCACTACAAAGTAGTATATAAGTCTAAGTACTATTGCTGTTGCTTGCTATCATTGGCTTGGACTATGCTCATTTGTAGTTCAACAGCTGCAGAGCCATACATTCAGCATGTCTTCTCTTTAATATGATATATATTAATATATCATGTTGCCTTCTCAAGCAAAATTGAAGTCCCTGAATTGTTCTGTGGCATCTGGGTTGTTTAAATTCAGTTCTGATAATTCAAAAAGAAGTGAATGAAAGTAATCAAAATTATCGAGAAAATATTTTTCAAGTAGGAATCTTGACTAGAATATTATATCAGAACAATCAAGAAAAGTTCCCACTTTAAGGTTTTGGAAAACCTTTACAGGAAGACACTTCTGCCTATTTTTAAATACTGTATGGGAAACAGTCTAAGACATTTAAATTATTTTGACCCCCCCCAAAAAAATGAAATAATACTTTCTACAATCTTTAAAATATAATATACTTTCATGTTTATAGGAGTAAACATTGCAATCTAGTCCTGCCACTTATCAGGTTGCTATCTTCAGAAGCAAAAATGGCATACTGAAAACATTCCAGGATACTTATTTTGTTCATACAAGTGATATTAAAAAGAAAGAAAAAACTTGCATGATTCTGTATTTGAAACAATATTTACATTCCACTTTCCAATTTTAACACCCAAGAATGCTGTTAGAAAGATATTTAAATATAAATTGTGCATGGTCTAAATAGATTTTAGATTTTTACCAAAGGTATAAACCATCCCAATCAAAATCTGTAGGCAGATACTGGAGAAATGAATTAAATATTGGTAACGGACTTGAAATGATACAGAAAAAAAGGGTTTGTTTTCTCTTATATGGATCCAAGCTGAGGAAGATTTTAAGCTGTTTAGTGTTTCAGAAAACTTATACAAGAGAAAAGGTACATAAAGCATGTTCTTTAAACAATATTAACTTGTATGTTGATACATTAATAGATCTGGTATTTGTCTTCACCACAGTTCTCTTCAAGACTGGTTTCAAAGGAATAATGTTTAGACACAAGTACTGTGTGTAAGCTCCACCAACTCTAATGTTTCCCGTTCATTTTTTTTCCATTGAATGTGCCAGGTTCCATCCAAATATAATGCTAGCTGAGTAACAATTGTGGTATTTGGATCTTTGTGCAACAAAACCATTGCATGTACATTGGAGGCTTTAAAATTATTGGGGCTTGTTGGCTGGAGGATTCCAAGACTGGAGTCTCAACATAGCTAAAACGTATAAACTGGGGAAGGCTGGTGTGTTTGTGTGTGTTTCTGTGTGTGTGATGTCCAATGAAATTCCATAACCACACTTATTCATAAACACACGAATGAACACACACAATTTTGTATCATAAATCGTGTCATGAAATGTTTTAAAACAGCTACATTGCAACTCACTGCAGAGTGAAGGGCTACTTAAATCACCCAGAGAAGCTCATTTAAAACACAGTTGCTCAAATATATAGTATGTGGGGAAATCTTCTCCTATTAAGGAGAGTCATTTGACTCACTCTCTCTCTGTTAATATTTAGAAAGAGAGTAAAAACGTATCTTCTGCCAAGCTCTTCATTTTTAATTTATTCCAATGTGTTGTATGCACAACACTGTCCTAGTTGACTTATTTCTTTATTACTGTAAGCTTGATTAAAAAGCTATAGGTGGATAGAGTTTTTACTCAAAAGAAAGAGGAGAGATGAGAAGTTTAAAAAACACACTGCCCATGTGTAAAGCAATCTATGAATGAGCCTAGAAGCAAGAATGGTATACAAGTACAGTATAGAAAAGGACAGACAATTGGTGCCTCTTTCTTTCTTTCTGTTCCCCTCTTCCATGATTGTCCATTTGTTTTGCACTGTTTTTATGTTTTCTGCATTGTTCCTTATTTTTTAAATATTTTAACAATTGTAAACTGCCCAAAGTTATTGGGAGTTAGGTGGCATATAAATTTAATAAAATATATTCTATATTATATTAATTATAATTTGTGAATGACATTGTAAATCAGGTTTGTGCTTCCACTCGTTTTTCTTATTTCATGCCTTTATAGTTTCTTTGGTTGCTGTTTCTGACTCCTTTTCTGTATTCTGTATAATGTTGCTTACTCCAAAAAGGCATAATATAATAAGCACAGATATATTATATTCAGGAATATCAAATGAGTACATTGAAGTTTTTTTAGTGTGAATTAGTTTGCGTTTTTGTTACAAGGGGTTTTTTTCCCCTCCCCTTTGGCAGTATTGCATCACCTGAGGAAAAACACTTTTGCTCTTCAACTGTTGCTGGCTTTGCTCTCTTTGCCTTCAAAATAGTATAGTCATAATGAATCTGAGCTTCATTTCATAATTTATTAAATTATAACAGTTGGGCAAACTGTAGCTAATCCCTTTCAATTACTGGAAATTACCCCTCACCCTTCCTGCCTCATTCGACTAACACACTTGGCTTCAGTGCTACTGAATTTGGCACAGTCAATATGAAATTTACTGATGATCTGACAGTTTATCCAAAAAGGGATAGATAAAGTAAAGGATAAATTAAAGCATATCAGAGCTTTTGCTGGGAAATTACACTAATGGATAGGGCACATAAAAGATCTTAGTAAGGCCTTCTATCTTTACAATTACCCATTGCTAGCATTTGTTTTAGGAAGAACACATTTATTTATTATGCCAAAGAGCTTTTCTGGGAAAACATTAGGAAAAATGTTAAAATGTTAAAACATAGTGTCAAAACATATTTACAGATAATGTACATATACCAATACAGATGGAGTTGGATGAAATAAAGTAGTGAATAAAGATATCATTTCTTAATCAGAATTAGAATTAGAATTACAATTACAATTCTTTTCTTGGCCAAGTGTGATTGGACACACAAGGAATTTGTCATGGTGCAAATGCTCTCAGTACACATAAAAGAAAAGACACATTTGTCAAGAGTCAAGAATCATAAGGTACAATACTTAATAATAGTCATAGGGTACAATAAGCAATCAAATCATACGAGGAAACAGTAAATATAAGGCCCTGTCACACTGGCCGACGGATGCAAAACGTTTGTAAAAAGGACACAGCGGACGAGAAAAATGTTCATCCGTTGTTATCGCGTCTCAAAAGGGCAAAAATTTGCATAACCAGAGCGACAACACGAAAAGGAACGGACGGGGGGAGACGTAGGGCAGATGGAAAGCGGAACTCCACGGAAAGCCTAGCGGACAGAAGCGGATGAGAGCGGATGGCACATCCGCAAAGGCTTCCGGGGAGCACAGTAAAGGCGGACGCGGAACGAAAGAGCGGATGCAGAGCGGACGCCGAGCGGAATGAAGCGGATGCACAGCAGATGCCGAGTGGATGAAGCAGATGCCACAGCGGAAGCCTAGCGGAAAGCCTAGCGTTCACTGCGCATGCGGTAGGATGCATTGCGTCAGCCCGCGGATATAAAGGAAGCAGCTCCCAAGCAGGTCACCATTCAGAGGAAGAACCTGCTTCCAGAACACAGCTTGCCAGCCAGCCAGCAGCCAGCCAGCAACAACAACCATGGGGAAGAAACGGAAGCTTCTGCCATCTGCTGCAGCCCTGGCAGAGGGACAGGCCACCATCCCACCCCCTGGCCCTGACTCTGCTTCTGCTGGGGCTTCTTGCTGCCGGGCTCGATCTTCTGGTGCTGGGGCTTCTGCTGATGCTGCTTCTGGAGGTGGTGCTTCTGCTGATGCTGATGCTGGAGGTGGTGCTTCTGCTGGTGCTTACTCTGCTGATGCTGCTTCTGGTGGTGGTGCTTCTGCTGATGCTGCTTCTGGTGTGGTGCTTCTGGTGGTGCTTACTCTGCTGGCACTGCTCCTGATGCTGGTGCTTCTGCTGGTGCTTACTCTGCTAGCGCTGCTCCTCGTCCTGCTGGTGTTCCTGGTCCTGCTGGTGCTCCTAGTCCTGCTGGTGCTCCTGGTCCTGCTCCTGGTCTGCTGCTGCTGGTTCTCCTGTCCTGCTTTTGCTGCTACTGTTGTTGCTGCTGCTGCTGGTGGGTGGTGGTGTGGAGGAGCAGCCACTACAACCTCGAAGCCCCTCTGATGAGGGCCCATATGGCCCTGCCAAAGGGGAGGAAAGAGGCAGACGCGCGTGAACGGGAGAGGAGGGCAATGCAAACATAGAAGAGGAACATGAGGAGGAGGGTGCTGGAGTGGCCTGAAGGAGAACAGTATCTCTGGCGGAAGGACACAGGCTCTATCGTGACACCAAAGGAAGCAGGCTGCTTGGGAGAGAGAAGGCGGAGAGCCTTAGGCTACACTTCGGAGGTGCTCCTCGGCTGGTGGAAGCACATGCACACCTGGTATAGGAAGCTGCACCTCAAGAAATCTGGCCAGGCGCGGTCAAGCTGACAGACAGAGAGACCTACGTGATGGCCAAGTGCAGCTTCTTGGAGGGTGAGAATCTGCCACGGAGGAGCAGCCCCTCTCACAACCCTCTCTCTCAGGCAGCCTGCTGAGAGCCAGTCCTCTTCTGGCAAAGAGTCAGCTCCTGTGTCCAGGCAGGTATCTGTGGAGCGTGCCACGACGGAGACCCCCCCGACAGTTTGTACTACCATGGCGGAGCACGTGGAGGACCCCTGATGCAGTGGGAGAAAGGAGACTTCCACCACAGCCCAACCCGCATCCACCCCAGCTCCCCTCCACAGGAAAGGCAGAGAGGCAAACCGGAGGGGCAGAGCCACACCGTCCTGCTGGAGATAAGAGACACATCAGGAGCAGCGCGTAGATCTCCTCTCTCAGCTGGTCCACACTGACGCCCCATCCCTCCAACCGCAAGCCCTTCCTCACCTATGTCAACCAGACCCTCCATGAACATGTCGGAACCCAGTACAAGGGTGTAAAGGAACAGGATCACCGACTTTCTTCACAAACCATCCAGACCAAGAATGAACCTGCTCCACCCAGTCCAGGCCTGCTCCTCCACCCCAGGTGATGTCACTGCCCTTCCAAGGCTTTCAACAGACCCTCCCTACCAAGGCTACGGCTACCAGGAGGTTCCAGCAGCACAGGCAGCCCTTCCCAGTCCAGGCACAGGTAAACATCGTACGCCACTGGTGCCAATGATGCCACCATGCCACCACGCCAGTCCTCACCCAGCTGCAGACCAGACAGCCCCACTACACTGCTCCTTCATCCACCCCACAGCCAAGCCCGGCCTCAGTACATCTTGTCATTGGTATTGGGGCTGACACCCCATGTCATGGAGGAAGGGCTCTCAACATCACAGGGCTGAGCCAGCTGTCTGAGAGCTTCCTCAAACACACCGTCCCCTGTTGTCCTCTCGGGGCCAGGCACCCCACTGGCACTTCAGACCAGCACTCCAGCAGCAGCCACCTCCACAGCACCTGGACCCTTCACCCCTGAGACTGGGCATGCCTCCGAGTGAACCAAGAAGAGTGCCAGAGACTGGGTGGCTTGCGTCATTTTTTCTTTACAGCTTGTTATTAATAAAGATTATCTTTGTTTCACACACTTGCTTCATTATTTATTTTATTAAAATAAAGTCTTGGTGGAAACTTTTACAAATGGTTTAAGCCTTTGCATGCTTGTGGGATGGTAAGGATAGAAGTGGGATGGGCCAGGGATACTTTTGGGATGGGTAATAGCTGTGGGATGGGCAGGGATTACCTTTGGGATGGGTTGAGATAGCAGTGGGATGGGCAGGGATACCTTTGGGATGGGTAATAGTTGTGGATAGATAAATCTCCAGTGCAAGCATAGTTGGGACTGTATGGTCCACCTCCCGAGGTGCCACACCTATGGCCCTTTATTATCAATAATAATGTAATATTCATCCACACATGTCAACATAAACACAACTCTTTATTAAATGCCCGTTCATTGTTAGGCCACCCAACTTACATGGCCCAATCTCATCGGCGTGATGAGAACAGGCTGAAGGAAAGTATCCATTAATCATCTATCATCCTGTCTTGCCACTCCACTGCTCTAGCTGGGAGTCACACCCAGTGTCTCAGGAGGTTGCGCTGATTCTTCCCTTCA
Organism: Laticauda laticaudata; assembly: GCA_004320025.1. NCBI lineage: Eukaryota > Metazoa > Chordata > Lepidosauria > Squamata > Elapidae > Laticauda > Laticauda laticaudata. Next base: position 8,849 of record BHFT01005556.1, on the reverse strand, counting down.
CGTGAAGCTCTGTTGGGCTTGCATATCCTTAGTGTCATCAGGTTTTGGCCCTTGCCTCCATTCCCCAGGCTCCATGTCCCCATTCCCTTGTTGACGGTCCACACAAGCCTGTTCTGCAACACTGGGTAGCGGGTGCGCATGAGACTGTGCAGGATGCAGCAAGCTTCCACGATGCTCCTCACGGTCTGTGGGCGATGCTGCATGGTGGTGAGAAGTACCTGAAACCTGTTGGCCAGGATGCCAAGGCATTTGTCCACCAACCCGTCTTGCCCTGGGACAGCCTGTAGTTGAAGATCCTCTCTCCACGGGTGAGGAGTCTGGAAAGTGTAGGGCTTTCATGAGGTAGGTTCTGAGGGAGAAGGCGTCATCCCCCACGATGAAGTAGGGCACATCTTGTGTGTCGTTGGGCAGGGGTCTGGATCTGGGTAACCCATGATGAAGGTTGCGTTCCAGCCCACCCTTGAGGTCACTGGCGTTGTATATCTGGTATCTGAAGCTGACCCGTTGCCTGAAGCATCGATGTACATGAACTTGTAGTCAGCATCGACTATGGCAAGAGGATGATGCTACAAGAAGCCCTTGTAGTTGAAAATAAGTGGACCCCGACTTGGCTGGAGCTTTGCAGGCCACGTGCTTCCCATCTATGGCTCCAATCGGTATGGTGGAAGTTCCACCTCTGATACCACTGCTCTGCAACTTTTTCCAGCCTTCTTCAGTGGAGGGGCACTGGAGGAGCTCCTCCAGATATTCTTTGATGATGGCCTGCCACCACTTCTCTGACCACAATGCTGATGTTGTTGTGTGGCACCCTCCAGCCGTACTTGCATGCTCCTGTAGGTTGTCCCTGAGGCCAGGTGGCTCAGAGTCAGTGCCACCTTGAGCCCAGGGTCCAGGCTGGGCCCAGAAGTTGGTGCTCTGCTTGGTCAACCTGGGTCTCAGCCGCTCCACAACTTCATCCAACATGGATGGAGGCATCCTCATGAAGTTCTGGAATGCACGAGGGTCTTCGTTCCTCAGCTCCACCATCAGCTTGTTGTACAGTCCGTACTCTACTCTTCTCCCGATCCATCTTCAGCCCCAGACACGGTCTCTTGGAACCGCCTCCTTTTCTTCACAATAGGACAGTTGAAGGAGCCTGTAGATGGTTCGCACTGTTTGCAGAATGATCGGTGGCTACCAAAAGGAGTGTGTTACGATCCATGGTGGACATCAATGGATGCTGTGGAGGAGCAAGAGCCAGATGAAGGCTGCAGAGGTCTGCACAGCAGGGCTGCTGAACTGAAAGTGAGATCCAGGTGAGTTGCTCCCCCTTTTTATAGGCATATAGGTTTCCACTATGTGTCCTTTTTGCATCCTCTAGGCATCCTCTAGACATCCTTAATATCCGAGTAGGTCCCCTCTGCGAACCTTTTTTCCGTTTTAAATGCTTCTTTGCGAGCTGGCATCCGCTTTATCCTTTCTCCGTCCATGCTACTAACGCTGTGCGTCGTTCCGCGTCCGTTTTCGCTTCCTCCCTGTGTCCGTTTTCCGCTGGAGCGATTTGAGTTGTGCGGGATGTGCAGCGGATGCCTAGCGGATAATTGCGGGAATGCGTAACGGATGACACAGATGTAGAATGGATGTTCCCTGTATGCGTTGCGGATGCAGAACGGACACGTTGGATACATTTTCCGCTCAAAAAGTTTGAGCAGCTCAAAACTTTTTTGAGCAGATGGAACCTCAGTCCGACGGATGCTGGACGGATAGAGAGGATGAAAAACGGATGCAGTGAGTACAGAACGGATGAAGTCGCGTTAACCAACGGATGGCAAGTGTTTCTCTCCTTTTACCATCCTCTTTCCATTCCGTTGGTGCAGTGTGGACAGGTTATAAATTCGTAAAGGGTACAAGCAACAAAGTTACAGTCATACAGTCACAAGTGGGAGGGGATGGATGATAAGGAGTGATGAGAAGATTAATAGTAGTCCAGACTTTGTCAATAGTTGGACAGTGTTGAGGGAATTGTTTAGCAGAGTGATAGCTTTCAGGGAAAACTGTTGTTGTGTCTAGTTGTTCCAGTGTGCAGTGCTCTATAGCATCATTTTGAGGGAAGGAGTTGAAACAGTTTATGTCATGGATGTGAGGGGTGTGTAAATATTTTCACAGCCCGCTATATCCTTTAGTATATTTTTATGTGATAGTGCGATTTTTTTATATCTAAAGTATAAAACACTCATTTTGTAACTACAAATAGGGATCATAAGAGAGAAAGAAAAGACACAGTCAGGATTAAAACTATTTTTAAAATGACTTAAATTTCATACATATTTGGGAATAAAATTTTAATGATTGACATGAGTCAATACATTGGAGAACATCTGATTAGAAAGTTTGCACTACAGACTGACTGATAAAGAATGGAACTATTTCTCCAGGTGTATACTGCCATCTTCAGGATTATTTTCAGGTCCAGATAACACAGAGAAACATTTTAGACAAAATAATATTTCTCCATTAAAAAACATTACAAAGACTTGTAAGTCGTAACATCAAAGAAACAACATGATTCTATGGTTAAATGAAAAGAAGTACATAATCCAACCAATCATTGCAATTAAACAAGTAAAACACTTTGGACAGAACAAACTTAATCTTTGATTTCAAAAATGCTATTCATTAGTTCAGTTTAATGATATGTTTGGATCTGATATTGAGTTGTCTTGTCATGCTTTGTTACGGTTTAATTCTGATACCGTGTTTCAAGAGGCACTTTACTTATTCATTTTTATTTATTAAATCTCTACACTGTCCATCTTACCTAAGTGACTCTGGATGGTTTATCGCAAAATTGTCCTGCAACTCAAACCATGTTTAATAGGAACGTACTTCAACTGGAATTAGAACACTTCTATAATTATATACAGCAAATGAGAAATATGCAATGAGATACAAAATGCAAGGAGTTTTAAAAATAAATATACCCTAAGAGATATAGTACAGAATGACGAATGTAAGGCTTCTGTACTGATAATATACATTTATTTAGACTATACAGAAATGCTTCAAGTAATTAAGAAGATTCCAGCATGGCTTTATCTGAGGACAGAAGTTTCTGATGGCACAGTTTATTCAGAGGAAACAGAAAAAAGACAATGGATACTTTAGATAAGGATGCCTAAGTGGAAGTGACAATTTAGAAGTGAAGCACAATGTTTAATTACGCCAAAGCTGACAGGCAGCAGTTCACATCATAAGCTTTAATGCCTCATTATTTTCTTTATAAATCCCAAGATGACATAAAAGCTATGTTTAGTTAATGGCAAACAAACAAGAACCTCCTTAACAGGTCAAAAATGTTCAACAGTTCACATCAAAAGCACAATATTTAGACTGTCCATTATTATTACAAAATCATTAATTATAGTGACAATGAATAGAACACTGGAAACTAAGGAAGGCTACATGATATGATATTGGTACAGTATGTTAAATAAATCAGTGTTTTTGATTTCTACAGTACTTGCTTAAACAATGAGCAGTGATATTTGCATAAGGGATAAATGTATAATCCACACTGAGAACTTAATGAATTTATAGATCACACTGAGAACTAGCAACATTTTATTTCTAGCAAGATTTCAAATACTAGAGATTTCAAGTTTTTCAACTGCCACTGAGCCATTTTTTTATTTTAATGCTTAAATACTTCATAAGTTAAGAGTTCACTCTTTTTTGTTCTTTAAGGAAGTAGACAAGTTATCGATCCTCCATAGATTCCCATCCAAACCATAGCGCTCCTGATACAGGTACATAACCTTTTGTGTGGCCAGGCTCACTAGTTTTAATCTCTCTAATCTACTGTTATTCTGGCTTTTTGGAGTATTTTGGTCTCATTCTTGCTATCATTTCTTTTTCAAGCTATATAAGAGTTTTTACTTAAATTCCAATAATCTCATGGAGCTTTGACGCTGTGGCTGCTTATCACTAGACAAATTCTAAGTATCTAAAATCCCAATGTGACTAAAAAATGCACCTGTATAAAAAAGATTAAAACAACTTTGTTTCATCTATGCAGAACTGACTTTCTTTGTTATTTTTTGTGAGAGTTATGCCTTTCTCAAAATGACTTCACATACAAAGGAAGAAGTGACACTTTACCTGACAAAATGAGTCTTTGATTTTTGAAGGTTGCAATCATTATGTATTTTTTTGTTTTTTTTTATAAAACATAAAATGGGGAGGGGGAGAGAAATATGCACACATTGCTAATCCCACTTGGGTATTATTTGTACATAGGGTAATTTTTCTTTGCTATTGATGAGTAGGTGATGAGTAAGAATGCTTTCAGAATTGCAACAAAAGTATTACCATCCCAAATAGACAGAAAATAAGAAAATGGAATTTAGTAAATAGGGAACGAAATCTGGCCTGAGAACACTTGAGCTGAGAAGTTATGACAATAGATTTGTAAGAAACACATCAATTTTCAATCCCACAACTGATCTTAAGGAAAAAAAACTTCCTAACAGTGGGAACAATTAACCAGTGGAACATTTTGTCTTCAGCAGTTGTAGGTGCTACATCACTGGAGGATTTTAAGAAGAGACTGTGCAGCCATTTGTCCAGAATGGCATAGGGTCTCCTGCTTGAGCAGGGGGTTGGACTAAAAAACTTCCAAGATCCCTTCCAGCTCTATTCGGATTATGATTCTTATATCGATCCTTGCTCATAGTTACTCACATCCAGGTCACCTTCCATCTTGATTATTAAACATGATCTACATGGAGCTGCACTTAAAATGTACCCAGAAGCTTCAGTTGTTCAAAATGCAGCAGCCTGTATGGTTTTTATGCAGGCCTAGATGTGCACATGTGTCATCTCACCTGAAGAAGTTGCATTGGCTGCCGATTTGCTTCTGGGTCCAATTCAAGATGCTGAGTATCCCCTTTAAAGCCCTACATGGCTTGGAACTGCAATATTTGAAGGACCTTCTTTTCCCAGTCACATCTACCAATTCATCAGAGCAGGGAGGCAGGGAATGCTACAAGGCCCCTCCTCTAATGAGGTACATCTAACAGGACCAAGAAGAAGGGCCTTCTCCATGGTGGTTCCCTCTCTATGGAACATTATCCCTGTAGTAATAAGATTAGGTCCCACTTTGACAGTCTTTCTCAAGGCCATGAAGACCTGGTTTTGCCAACTGGCCTGGGTAACCCACAATGGGATGGAGCTCATCAAGTGACTTATTTGATTGACTGATTATTGTGAACAGGAGTTTGGGAAGTTATTGCTTTATATTGTTTTTTATATTGGGTTTTTATCTTTGTAAGTTGCCTGAAGTCATTGAGAGCGAGCTGGGCAGCCGTAAACATTTTCTTAAATAAATAAAAAAATGTATTCATTTATATGCTTGGATCATAATTTGGATATTTTTGAAAATCACATTTTACCACATTGCATTTGTATTTTAATGAATTTTAATTTTGTCTTTTAATTTGCTTTATTGTGTACATCACAATATTGCTTTGTGCAATAAATGCATTAAATAAATATATATCCCAGAGTTTTAAAGGAGCTGGCAGAGGTCATCTCAGAACCATTGCACCATATCTTTCAAAAATCCTGGAGCACCGGGAAAACTACCAGAGGACTGGAAAAGAGCTGATGTTGGTTTCCCATCTCAAAAAAGGGAAAAAAAACAGACCAGGAAAACATGATAGACCAACATCAGCTAACATTCAATACCCGGGAGATTTACTTGGAAAATGATTAATTTTTAAAAAAAAAACAGATCTGCAAACATTACCATGTTTCTCCAACAATACGCCCCACCCCCATAGGAAGACCCAGCATGTTTTCTAGGCATAAAATGAATTAAGCCTCCCTCCCCCAAATTAGGCCTAGTTTAAAACATACAAAATTGGGGGCGGGTGGGGAAGGCAGGGGGGAACTTGCTATTAGGAGTGCCCTGCGGGGCAGCTACTGCCTCACCATCAGCCACCCTTTTTTGCCTAACAGCCAATCATGGTGGAAAGCACGGAGAAGCTCCCTTATCCCCACAAAGCGGCCTTTGCTGCAGACCTGGGTCAGCAGGCAGGCACCGTCAGCATGGATGTCCCAGCACAATTTCAGCCACTTCCAGGCCTCTGTAGCTTCCATTGGTGCTCCCACCTCGGTGCTGGCGCTCTCTCTCCAGAGACTGTCTCCAACAACAGCGTCTGAGTCGCTCCTGCTTTTCCTCCATCCCCGTAACAACAGGAAAAAAAAAAAACATTTTGAGGTACCTGGGGAACGCTGCCACACTGCATTTTGGTTTAATCCCAAGCAGGCTGGGTGGGCTTGAGAAGAGCTGAATGAATTGTCTCTGCTGCTGCTTCCCCTTTTGCGTGCTCCAGCTCGGCTCTGCAAGGTTTGCAAAAGTCCCGATGTTGCATTCTAAGCAACTCAAGATCGAGCTGCAACTGTCCCTCTCTTCACCAGCGCCATCCTCCAGCAACAGTGGCAGCAGCAGCAGGAAACCGCTGCAAGTGTTTCAGCCACTTCCGGGTGGGGGACCGCCTCCGTAACTTCCACGGTTCCGCCGCTGCTGTTGCTGTTATTGGAGATGGCGCTGGTGAGAGATGGACAGCGCCAGCTTGACCTTGGGTGCTCGGAATTGCAGGAACAGTCTTGTGCACTGGGAACTTTGCAAACTTGCAGAGCCCGAGGCTGAGCACCAAGGATAGCAGCAGCAGAGACACTTGCTGGGCTCTTTTCACGGCTCACCCAGCTGCTTGGTGGATTAAACCAAAAAACAGCGCGCAGCGCTCCCCAGGTACCTCCAAAATGTTTTTTTTTTCCTGTTGTTTACCGGGGACGTGGGAAAAAGCAGGAGCGACTCAGAGGCTGTTGTTGGAGACGGCCGCTGGCGAGAGAGCCACCAGCACCATGGGAACCGTGGAAGCTACGGAAGCCTGCAGAAGCAGCTGAACACTGCCCAGCAGACATCCCTGCCAGCCCACTGGACCCGGATCTTCAGTGCTCGATGGGGTAAGGGAGCCCTCGCGCCTACCATGATTGCGCATTAGGAGTGGCTGGTGGTGAGGCAAAGCTGCCGGCGGGGCCACCTAGCGAGGGTGCACGGGGCGAAGAAAGAAATTAATTCACCCCCAAAAAGTGTCCTAGCCATTTTTTCGGGGCTCAAAAAAATAAGACCCCGGCCTTATTATCTGGGAAACATGGTAAGAAATAAGTAAAGTAATAATTAGCAGTCAGCACAGGTTTGTTAAAAACAGGATCATGCCAAAACCAATCTTATTTCATTCTAACACAGTGACTAAATTAGTAGGCCAGCAATATACCATGGACATAATATATTTAGATTTTCAGCAAGGTATTGACAAAGTAGACCACACTACTTCTTAGTAATCTAGAAAAAAAGTGGAATAGATAGCACCACCACTATGATGCACTCACAACTGGCTGGCAACACCGTACTCAACGAGTAGTCCTTAATGTTAAGTCTACATGGAGGGAAATAAGCAGTGGGCGTCCCACAAGGGTTCCGTCTTAGGCCCAGTTACTCTTCAATATCTTCATTAACGACTTAGATGAGGGAATAGAAGGGAACTTACCAAATTTGTAGATGATACTAAGCTGGCAGGAATAGCTAACACCCAAGGAAGATAGCTCAAGATCCAGATGGATCTTGACAGACTAGGAACACTGACCATATCTAATAAAATGGAAAATTCAATATAAGAAAGTAAAGTCCTACACTTAGGCCAAGAAAAAACCCAAAGTACACATATTGACTGAGTGAAACCCAGGCGCTCAATAGTAGTAACTTGGTGAGAGGGATTCTTGGCAGTCTTAGTGGACAACCAGATAAATATGAGACAACAGTTCAAAAAAGCAGCCAGCCAAAAAAGCTAATTGCAATCCAAATTTGTATTACAGAGGGATACAAGCAAGATCAAAGGAGTCTTAATAACCACTCATAAGACCACACCTAGAGTACTGCATCCAGTTTTTGGTCACCACATTATAAAAAAGATATTGAGACTCTAGAAAAAAGTACAGAGAAGAGCAACCAGGATGATTCGGGGACTGGAGGCTACACATATAACGACGGTTGCAGGCACTGGGCTTGGCTATTCTAGTTGAAGGAGAACGGATTCAGGGGAGACATGATTAGCGGTCTCCAATATCTGAGGGGCTGCCAAGGGAATAAGGGGTCAAGCTATCTTTCTAAAGCTCCTGTCGGCCAGGACAAGTAATTAATGAGATGGAAACTGAACAAGGAGGATTTAACCTGGAATAAGGGAGAAACTTTCTGACAGTGAGAACAATCAAACCAATGGAACAGCTTGCCCTTGGAAGTTGTGGGAGCGCTCATCACTTGAGGACTTTCAAGAAGAGATTGGATTGCCATTTGTCAGAAATGGTGTTAGGGTTCCCGCGGTGGGTTAGGACTAGATGACCTACAAGGTCCCTTCCAACTCTGATTATCTGTTATATATTTATACTCTTTAAGACTAGCATTATATCAAAAATATAAAACACTAAATTGTATTTTTTGCAGCCTTTTTGACTCAAATAAAAGATACTTTCAGTTAATTCAAACAGAGCATCTTTTAGATACATTATAAAATTCTGCATTCATAATGAGTTCTTCATTTTTATGTAACAAGTAAGAACACAAGAGCACATTTACAGCTTTCAACCCTGTAACTCAATGGTCCTTGAAATTTAAAATTTAAAACCAATGTGCATCAAAATCCCTTTCATCCTCTCCATGGAAAAAGGGAGTAGAAGTCAACAGGCTAATTTATTATACAAAAACACAGGATATGCACTTGAGATGTTTACTTTTGCTGTTGTTCTTAATT
>BHFT01005550.1:0-22836 GCA_004320025.1 Laticauda laticaudata | reverse complement strand
TTCCCAAAGCCTATGGTAACCGCCTATGAAATGGTAATTTAAAGGGGTCTTCCATATTTGATGACGTCCTAATTTGCGGCTAAAAAACACGACCCAATTTAGAGAACCAAGACTGAAAAGAGGTCTGTGCTAACAATTTAGAGAATCTCGGCCTGAAAGTCAAAAAAGAAAAATGCATTGGTTTAACTGACCTGATCAGGCGCTCAAATTTTTCGCGTTATTTAATTGGACAGAGAGGTATACACCCTACAAAGAAAAAAAAGTCAAGGCTCATTAGAGACGCCACCACACCAAAAAACAAAACGGCAGTTACAAGCCATTTTGGCGTCTTAATAAACTTCTATATACGTATTCCTCCCTCACAAGCGCAACAGCATAGCAGAAACCGTTACATTCACTTTTATGTGGATACAGGGAATAAATTAGTTTGGGACTTGGGTCATAAAAGAGAACAAAAAGCATTCCAGGCATCAAAAAATCCTATTTAACCTCAGACACCGCTTTCTTATTCAGCTTTTAGTAACACCCCACTTTCCAATTGGACGGTCACCTGTGACGCCTCACACATTGGGAGTCGGTGCCATCCCGAAGCCACCCAACTGCCTGACGGTAGAGAGAGACACCCATCACCTTTTACTCAAAAACACTTTCTAAAGCCAGAACGCAACTATAGTCAACTAGACAGAGAAGCCCCGCCAATTGTCGCGCGACGTTAAAACGTTTTCACATAGTACCTGCTTATGGGAGAAATTTCATTCAATTCGTGACTGACCATTAAACCACTACTAGGAATTGGGCAGGCAAAACAAAACCCACACTGACACACTCTTTATCTCCCTGAATGACTAGATGGTCACAATTTCCTAGCGCATACTCTTATAATTTTGATACATCGCACCTGGGAAACCAGATCTCCCATGCAGCACGGCCATTAAGTCGTAACACTGCTGCCAATGGACAGAGCGAAGACCATGGCGCCAACAATTACACCCTGCAAATAGGAAACCTGCCCCGAGCTACAATCATCCTGCAAATGATCTGTCACTAAGCAACTGCCTAAAGACCCAGTGTATTGCCCGCATTTTTAAATTGGCGTAGGTAAAGTTTGGCCGGAAAACCAAAAAAAACTGAAAAACTTTTTAAACCTTTCTGCGGCCAGACAGACTGAACCTGCTCAATACCAAAAGCGTGTTGTTTATTGCTCCGGGTGCATTCGTGGGTTGGTACATTCCTTCCAACTTACAACGCTAGAGTTGTTGGATTATGCTTCTCACTGCCCACAGGGCCACCCAGGCACTCCCCCATGAAGATTGACCAAAAAGCTCTGCGCTCAGGCAAGCTTACTGCTCTGGTGCCTGCCGTTTTAGACAAGAGCATTATCAATGGCAATACTGCGCGTTGCTACATGCAATAAATGCCACAAAAACCAGCGCCCATTCACCACCACCACCACAAGTCCTTATACAGCGGGACTGAGAGCAAACCCCACGAGGCCCGCTGGTCCTTCCGGATCTCATATTGACTTGCGGCGTCCCTACAAGGGACATACATTCCTGATTGTCTGTAGATGTCATACTCAAATTGGTCTAGAAATCGCGAGTAATGTCATCTACAACAACCAACACCGTTCATCAAGCAAAGCTCCACAAGCTTTTCGCAAACTCACGTGGCGTCGCCGGATCCCATCTCCTTAGATGTCCGACAATGGGCCAACAACTCAACCGTTATACCAATTCTGAACAACAACCTAGCCTCTTTAGGTCTACGCCATCGCCACTACACCCGCCGCCAGTCCACCCAGCGGCCAAATCGCGTAGGGGGCTATGAGAGATGTAATGGTACAGGTTTACCAAGGAGGCGTTGGAAAAAAGGATCCAGGGGATCTGTCCAGGGGAGATACAAGTTGAACCCCGTTACTCACCCTCCAACATATTCCACCCCCAGATTTACTCGTGACGTAACAATGAGCCCGGCCAGAAGATTAGTGAATGGGGAGAAAAACCTTATCATACACATCATTGGATAGGCTTACACTTCCAAACTACACTTTCGAGACAACCCCCCCAGGAACTTCCTCAGCGCCATCTCTTCCGCACGTTTGAAATCGGTTGACCTAGTCTACCGCAAAATTTCTTTACTGGGACGACCGCAATCCTGATGGTCTTCCAGCCACCAATCACACAAATAACAGGCCCTCCGCGTCTACCGATTGCACCGTCAGACGATGGCACGCGGAATGGAAGTGAGCACGATAGAACAGCTTCGTTCACGAATGATCGATCGCGAAATCACGACTCGCATCCCGCCGCCTAACTTTCTAACAATAAAAATCGCGATGTGACAAACAAAACCAAAGGCGGCGGGCGGAAACTACAAGAAAATAATATCTGCAAGGCAAAAAAAGAAACTGCTTAAAAATAAACCCCAGACACAATCTAACCACGTCAAAAAGAGCGCAAACAAGACACACCTTATGGTTAGCATGCAAACTGGCCAGAAATAATCCACCAGGAAGAAGGTCAAAGTTTCACCCAATCCCTGGAAGGCGGCGCCAGCAAATACAGCGCACGCCCTCAACCTTGCCCTGGGAAAATACTCACAGACGAGGGCAGCAGCAAAAAACGCATCTCGGCCGATTTACCTGCCTCTGAGTCAACCTCACAAGCGGAAGCACGTTTACACCCCTTGCTGTCTAACACACAACCCTCCTCCAGGCGTCATCCATGGGAGAAGAAGCCAGAGAGACAGCCGCATCCCATCCGAACCGCGCCTCGTAAGTCTCGCTCCAGCACAAATAAACATGCAACCGCTTACCTAGTCCAAGATAGAGTCAGAGAGAAACAAATTTTGTTCTTTCCCGCCGCCCACCCCCTACCCTGCGTGAAGCTTACCGTCAACTCACTGACTGTAGTGCGACCCTCAAACTAACGGGTAAGACTAGGGGTGTCTTTCTGAGATATACCAAAATGCTATTACTCCACAACTACTGCTTCACACTTTGACTTCAGTGACAATAAAAAAGACTAGTACTTGCAGATTGGTCCATTAGGAAAACCAATCCAAAAGCAGCCGCCTGAAAGCGCAGGCAAAGCTCAACATCATGCTGCCATTGCGCCTGACACAGCCGGGCAGAGGCAAGCCTGTATAAAAAGGCTGCCGCAGCTTCAGCCAAACTGTTCCGTTACTGTTGCTTGCTTTAATAAAGACTTTGTTTGTTGGAACCCGGTCTACCTCGCGTTTTTCCAGATGGAACAGAAACAATCCCTTCTACATGGGTAAATGTCACCCCCATCATTAAGCTTCATATTACTCCAGATATTTTTATTAACATTATTAAAATTTCCATTATTATACCCATAAATATCTGAAAGTTTTAGTAACTACTTGTTTAGGGAAGCAATTGTGGGAAGTTCTCTGAATTGATTTGCTTCACCTCCAAATAAGTCCATTGGCAAAATGCCCAGGACAGTGAAAGACATAATTCTAGATGAGAATCTCTAGTAGAAGGTATATCCAAAAGCATTTAGCTCTTCCATACTTTTCCATTTAAAATTCTGTATAAATTAGGAATTGATTTATATTTCTATGGGTTTTCCCAAAATTACATCAGCAGATGCTCATATCTGCTAAAACCATTCAGAGTGGAAAAATTAAAACAATAGTAATATCATTGTTAAATACTTCTTTCTTAGATTCATCACTTTTCATTAATTACTAAAATCACTTCATTGTAAAAGGGAATTATGCATGGACAAAAAATTACTAAAAGATTTGAAGGGAGTTCTATGAAAACTGAGGCACTTTATGAATTGGAAGCATGTAATTTTGTATGAATTTCAGCCGAATCCATACCTGAAAAGAGTGCTAAAATGGGGTAATGTTGATGGGAAGACTATAAAAGAACAGAGGAAGGAAGACAATCTCAGCATAAACTAAGTATCTACATTTACAGAAAGTAATTTAATAAATAATGGCTAGGGCCATTATTTATGTGAAACCAGTGGTAACAATGGCATTTGATGGCTTATAATGAATTAGAATATAACCTGTTAATTATTTTGATTAGTAGACTTCTTTATTTCATGAAATAATCAAGGATATTATTGCCCCAATAAAAAAAGTTATAGATGCAACTTGCAGTTATAAATTATAGCAGCTTTGGCAATATGAACTAGTCTTTGACAATACCATACTGACATTTATGTTACATTCTTTTCACTTGCACTAATATATGCATGCATAACAAGCCATAATCTATTAGGGAAATTTATCTAAATGGCGTTTGAATTATTACAGCAACAGAGTTTATTTAAAGCTCGTCAACATGATACTGATTATTGTAATCATAAAACAAAGTCTGACCTAAATATTTGGAGAAAACATTCTGAATTTTCCACATCAAAGAACATAGTAAAATATTTAAAACTAGCACATTATAATATATATTTTGTATTTCTTTCATTGATCAAATTTGTTGACATCATTTCCCAGAGGTGGAAATGGTGGACCTCCAGAGGTGGACCTCTTTTAGCCATTGATTTGCTTTTGAGAATAATAATGGCTAATATACAGTTATTGAATGGATTAACCAAATTATATTAGTTAAAAAATTGATGCAAAGTAATGGTGCTATGAAACATAATGTTTTCAGGATATCGTAAGTACCATGAGAGCTATCATAACTGTATCCATGTGGTTTACATCAAACTCAGCCACTGATATTTTAAATCTTTCATTAGCTCCTTGTTCATTCCTAAAGCTATTGGAAATCTAAAACACATTATATATTATTAAAACTTCATTGTTCCTAATTTTAACTACCTGTGATGTAACATACTAATGGAGACCAACTGCTATGAAAAATACATAAAGGAGATATAATTAATATGTAGTTGATCTCCAAAATGTTTAAATAGAAAAATAATTTTGGAAAGAATGATATGTAAACTATATAAGAATGACATAATTGATATAAACCATCAATACTAAGATCCTTGGTGAACCGAATTATCACTATAGAGAAAGTTATTAATATTTGGATATATTTCAAAGGCCTGGAGGTTCTTTATGCTATTATTTTTCTTAATCATAAACATAAAATTGAACTAGAACCTAATATCCAGCTGATTACTATCTGGAGCTTTCATTAGGTTCTTTATCCTTCCTGATAAGAAGTACTATAGACTGAGGACAAAATACAAATGACCTTCTGTTTTCTAGGAATCATGATATTTCTTTTAAAAACAGTATCAGCAAACAAATTATTGGATAGCTCATAGTTATACCTATTCTTATGTTCTCATCAAAGATTTGTGGAATGAAAGTCACCATGGGAAAGGCAAAAAAGAATGAAGCAGCAGATGCAAAAAATCAAGCTAGGTTTGAACCCTTTCATCCATAACTTCAAAAATATTTTGTGAAGCTTGCTTGTCTCTGTCATTGGAATCTGAACCAACACAAAGATAAAGTAAGTTAGCAAGGTAACACTGACAATAACTGAGGATCAAGAATCAGTCACATAAACAAAAAGCTTAGAAGCATATAAGTAATTTTTTGAGCTGTTGTTGTCTTCACAGCAAGTATAAAGGCAGAGATAGTTTTTCACATTTAATAGTATAAGGTGTCCCTGCTGACAGCATGTACCAGATGCTGGATTTCCTCAAGGTTAAATGTGATTATAGTGCATACTCACAAAAATTGCAGGCAGAGATTAAATCATAAAATAATGAGATCTTCTCATGAAGCAATGTATTTATGATTAGTCCTTCTTTTGTCTCTAAGCTATGCTTCTGTTTTTTTAATTTTTTTATCCAAAATATACATAGAAAAACAGAATATGAGTGAATTTCATGGAACTCCTTTTATGAATCGATCAGCTTTTTTAGTATTTGAAAGATACACTGAAAAAATATTTCTATATTATTTCTATCAGTTTTATATTCTTCTTTCTACAGACTTTCTTGAGTTTGTAGCTTGGGACAATTCATTAGTTAAAACTGTTATTGTAAAATAGTTCAAGCACCGGGTTAACTGGAACACTATAAGTAAATATCTGATAAAAGAGTTTGAAAAGGTATTCTTATTAAACAGAAAAGCTAAGAGCACATCTTGTTCTATATTTTGGATAAGTGGAAATATGTTTCATTGGAAGAGAAGCAGATTGTGGTAGAAGATAATCAACATCAGCCTATTGATGATAACTGAGTTTGTCAGAATTAAACTTGATAAATGATTGGTTACCTTTTCGGTGAGCACCACCACAAAATGAAAGTTTTGCTAAAATACTTGTCAACAATTGAAACCAGCTTTGGACCATAAAATTATCTCATGCTATAATATTCAATATTAAATACAGAGCATGGGAGGGGCTTGCTGCAACCCTGCAAGCTCCGTTTTGGGAGCTTCCTAGCCTCCTTGCCTTCCTGGGCCTCAGCAAGGGCAATCCCGGCACAGCTGATCTATGTCCAGCTGATTGTCGGGAGGGATAAACATTCACCTTAAGTGAATGTCAGGCGGGTAGGGTAAACGAGCATTGGGCAGGAGGGCAACTAGATCGTGGGCATGACCAGCCAGAACTTACTACCAGTTTGGCAACCCACGCCAAATTCTTGCTACCGGTTCATCCGATGCAGTATGAACTGGCTGAATACCACTACTGGAAGAACCCCTAGCTAAGATTCTGCACCATTCAGAGAACCCCCAAATCCCACACCTGGCTGGCCTCACCTACCCTACCCCACCCCTCCCAGGAGTCCCCACGTGACCCATTTTGGATGCAGGTAAATGCAAAGCATATGTGGAAGCTCAGGGAGGGCAAAAAATGGGGCTCCCAGAAGTTCAGGAAGGTTGGAAACAAGCCAGTTTCCAGCTTCAAGGAGACCTTTGGAACCTGGGGAGACCATTTTCGTCCTCCCAGATGCTCGAGGAAAGCTTCTGGAGCCTGGGGAAAGGCAAAAATGCCTCCCCTGCCATGGTGCAGGAGACCGATAGACCACTCCCACCATGGTCATGCCCACTCAGCATCTGGGCAGAGAACCACTTGCTAAAATTTTTGAAACCCACTGTTCCGTTTGGATAATAAGGTACGTGAGACCGGTATCTCAACAAACAATTCTTTATTTAACTGTATAGTGAAACGGAACCTTTGCTGAAGCCGTGGCAGCCCTTCTTATAGCGGCTCTCGTGGCTTGCGGCCTATGACAGCTCTTTAGAATTCCCGCCATGCGGCGGGCCAATCAAAATGGGCGTAATTGCCCAATCCGAGAGCGGCCTTTTCGACCAATCAGTTTTAGCTATTTGGAGTCTTCCAATTTCCATACACAACATCCTCGCCCCCTTGGTTTCGTTCCAATGTTGCATAACGTAGTCATTCAGGTAGGTGGGCTTTTGCGGGCCCTACTTGACTTGCGCAGCTCAGTCTCATCGTGGTCTTCCATCGGTTCGGACAGGATCGCTTTTTCTCCGTGTCTTCTCATGGAACCTCCTGGGAAGGGTGAGTCAGCCTTGCCGCTCCCGCCTGGGTCTCTTTGGGCTGGTTAAGGTGGCTCTGCCGCTCCCTCCTGGTTGTTCTGGGTGGCGTCGAGCTGGCCTGGCTGTCTCCTTCCAGGAAGGCCTCACCTGCTACTGGGTTCTCTCTCCGGAGGTTGTCTATGGGTAAGGTGCTCTTTTTGTATTATCAGAGTTTCTAATTCGGGTTTGCTTGTTGTGTCTCTTTTGTCGTGTTATTGTGTGGTTTGTTCTCTCTGTTTTTTATTATTTTATGTTGTCCCCCTCCTCGGTTGTTTGGAGTGTTTATTGGTGTTGCGATTTTGCGTGCTGTCTATGTTCGTTCCAATGTCAAGAGCGGAAGCTGGTCATGATGCCCTTTTCCATGTTCTGCCATCATCTAGTGTGAGTCGGTAGATGACCGGGACCTGGATTTGAGTAACATGTGGTGGAGCATAATGAGGTCACCAGTAAGATTTTTTTTGCGATAGACTAAGTTCTGCCTATAGCAAAGAGCAATATTTACTTGAGGAGTCCAGGGGATTTTTCACAGGTACTAAGTGCCGGGTTAATCTATCAATGGTAGGAATGCCAGTTTTCTTACCCATGAGAGTTCAGCTGGGCTTCTTGTTGGTGGTTGTGCTAGGGTGATATGCTAATCATTAAACAGTTTGTGAAGTTATCCTGGACTCACTCATGTCCAGTTTGCTAGGGCCTCTTTGTGCGATAACGAACCCATGCGTACATGCTTGTCCAATTTGACGCCCATATTGAAGCCGGCCCACTGTTACGGGCCATGTCGGATGCCCTGCACAGCCAGCGTACTGCTCCAAAGGCTTAAAGCAGTCAACTGGGCGGCCTTTGTCCAGAGACTAACTACAAATCTGCCAGTCCATGGAGTTACGCAACTAAACGTCCTGTTCAACTGTTTTAACGATGCTTCAGTAGTAGTGACGCCATAAAGGGATAACCTCTAACCAATTTGTATATGTGTGTCCCCTTTCCTGTTGCGGCCTAGCAAAGTTCAATATCAGTCGTCGACCATGGGCCTCTGGGAGTTTCCCATTCCAGGACTGGTGCAACGAGGGGGGTAGGCCTTGTATTTTGGCAGTCATGGCAGTTGCCACCCATTTTTCAAGTCTTGTCCGAGCCCTGGGCCAACCAAGACATCAACTCCCTGGCCAGGGCTTTTCATCTCTTACTACGGCCGGTGTCCCTCATGCAACATGCAAAACTTTTTGGAAATTACCCATCCTGTTCCCCACAGTATACAGCCCCTTCAATGGAACAGTTCAGTCTGCTGGTGAGCGAAAAGGTTTAAAAAGTCTCGCCTCTATTCTCATCCGGACCATCCCTTACCCTACCCAAATGCAGGATCTCGAAGCTGTCAGCGCGGTCTTTCGCACAGTGGCTGTTTCAGCGAACCGGTCCTGCCTGCGGTTAGCTGCAGGTTGGCCATGTCTCAATTGAAGAAGTGGACAGACATAGAAGTTGGGTTTGCCTTCCTGTTGGGCAGTGTAGGGAATTGGCTCCAAGGCAACTGCAATGGTTATGCGTCTTTCCAGGGTGATGGATAGTGTGTAAATGTAATGCAGAGAGGCAATTCTGACCACCTCGTCATTCTTGGTGATAGGATGTTTGGTGGGTTTTGTTCCCTGCCAGACCCCTAGCAGGGATTTGTGTCTGCTGATAATAGAAAATGTCCTTACCATATAGGTATTTGTGGAAATTCTTTTGGACACCTGCTTTTCGGTCAAGCTGCGAAGGGCTTTCGGCAAGGTTGGCTTTGTAGTTTCTTTCAGATTTGACAGCATTTCAGAATAGATGGCGATTGGTGCTTCTCCTGCCGTTCTGGTTAAGCTTGTGTTCTCAGATAGCACTGATTCCACAAAGGCGACTGCATTACAGATGGACCGTCAGTGGCGAGTGTTGCCTGTATTGTATTAAAATGGTGTTGGAGTTAGAAGTCCTCATTTCCACAGTTTTTTTTTAAAATCTAATAGTCGAAGTGTAAGGCTCTAGCTTATGGTTGCCTTTGAGGCAGGAAGACATTGTAGAAATTAATGAGACCTGAGAATTGCCTGCTAATTCTGTTTGTGTTCTTAGAGTCGTGGTTGTGTCTTTTAATCGCCTTTATTTTCTTTTCAGTTGGCGGTGTATTCCCTTGCCTATCTATAAGGTATTAGACCTAAGAATTCGACCTTGATTGTGGGCGACGTGACATTTCTCTTTTGACTTAAGGCCCTGACTTCTCTGAATCTTTTGCAGACTTCTCTTAGTCTATTTTCCAATTGGTTTTTTATTTTTTTTGATACTAATACATCATCAAAATTAGTGAACGACTTCTTTTATTCCATTTAGGAGGTGCTCCATTGAGTCTTGGAAACTTGCCTGGGGCAACGCTAATCCAAAATTGAAGTCTGTTAGAACATTTTGAATGCCCCTCTGTGTGTGACTATAGATCTGTGCCTTTGCAGATTTCGGCGTCAACAGGCAAGAACTATTGCATATGATTGCGCGAGATCAAAGCTTCGCGAAAAAATTTATTCCTCCCGCCGTAATTGAATGCAACAGATGTTGAACTACTGGAACAGGGCCTATGCGCTTTGCCTGGATGAGTGCATGATTCTGGGTTAGCCTTATATCACCACAGATGCGCACTTGACCCATCTGTTTGACGACGAGTTCATGATGGGGAGTTTCCCACCTGGCATTGTTCGATTGGCCTCTATCAACCCTTTGTTGCAATGAGTTGTTAAGCTGCTCCTCTATTTTCGGTTTTAAAAGCAAGGAATGTTGTTCTGGCTTTGAGCCTGATGGCGACACTATCTTTAGCGGTCTAGGCTGAATGTTGTAGGCGGCCCCTTGTTCTTGCCTAGGCTCCGTTGAAATAACATCCGGAAAAACTCCTCAGCAGGCTCTCCCCCAATTTGTCTCAGCGATGCTTGTCGATCCCATGGTCACGCCAATTCCCACCGGGCAACGAACCATTCGATTCCCAACAGGCTTTGGGCGATCACGTGTCGACGATTGTCAGAGAAAGTACCTCAGCGTGGTTTTTGAACTCTATTAAGAAATGTCTGAGACCTTACTACCAGGGATTCAGTTTTCCCTGGTTAATCTTTAGTTTTAGCTTTTGCTGTTCCAGTTCTCTTTGCTGTGTCTTGTATCAGGTTCTTGGAAAATAGTTTTGTTCTATGAATTACCAATTTGGAAACCAGGTTATTGGGGATTTTCCCCAGGGGAAGGGGAAAAGAAGGGGTCTTTACCTTCCATTTTCAACAGGGTCTTTCCTTCGATTTTTCACATTTATTCGCGACCTTTTTTGCATTATGCTGCCCTGGCATTTCTCGATGATTATTGTTTTGATGTGTTTCTTCTCTGTCATTTCATTCACCAGTTTCTGTTCTGTCAGCTCCATCGGCTTCCATGGCTTGTCTCTCTTTTGTTCTGGGGTGGAGGGGTGCTTGCCGGCATCTCTTTGGACTATAGCTCTTTTTGTTTTGGCAGACCCTAGCAATGTGCTCCCGTTTCTCACAGGAACTGCAAAGGGCATCCAGGAATCTGCATTCGGAGAGCACGGTGTGATCTCCTCCACATCCAGCACCTGGAATTCTCAACCTCCTTCCTCTTTTTTTCCCGCCATTTTCTTTCTGACTGAAGCCATGTATGTCTCATTTGTCATCATCTGTGTCCACTCATGGGAGTCGAGATCTTCATGGTGGGCAGTTGCTGTGGGCTGTTTGTGTTTCCTGTTTACCTTCTTTGCTGCGTTTTGGTTCGTGGTTCTGCATTTGTATTGAATTCAATCTGGCGCATGGTGGCTGCGGATTCTTGGCTTGCTTCAGCGGGGCGTGGGTTTCTGCGATGGCCTCAGCCACTTTGATGTTTCAGCCTGTTTAACAGCTTGCTTTGGAGCAATAGCGTCCTTCAATCCCAGGGACCACTGGTTCTCTCATGGCTTCGTCCATGTTCTGAAATTCGCAGGACTTCCCCGATTCATTCTTAGGGCTGCTACGAAATCTCCGATGCTTCTGTCTTCCCTGTTGGTTCTTGTTATTAAATTCTGTGCCCTTTTGATCCAGATTGGAGGACCACAGGCAACGTAATGGCGTCTCGTAGGCATTCAGTTAATTCTGGCCATGGACATCTGTTGTTACATCCTGTGGTTTCGCTTAACGCCTTTGCCATTTTGAAGACGGCAGGACCACAGTGCTTGAGGAAATACAAGCTCTCTTCCCTCTGGTTGGTTATTTTCTTGTGCTTCGTTGCTTTCCAAGAAACATTCAGAAAGCGGTCAATGTTATGACTCGCCAAGCTTCTTCAGCTGGGTTGAACACTGCGGGCGCGCATTGTTTACCGCCATCTGGTGCTCAGTTCTGCGCTTGCCGCAATTGCTTTGGTCTTGCTTCTTCATAGGACGATCCCACCCTCGTCTCAGTGTTCCATTTTGGGATTTGGATAATAAGGTACGCGAGACCGGTATCTCAACAAACAATTCTTTATTTAACTGTATAGTGACTTGTAACGGAACATTTGCCAAAGCCGCAGCAGCCCTTCTTATAGTGGCTGCTCGCGGCTTGCAGCCAATGACAGCTCTTCAGAATTCCCGCCGTCCGGCAGGCCAATCAGATTGGTACGTAATTGCCCAATCTGAGATCGGCCTTTTCGGCCAATCAGTTTTAGCTATTTGGAGTCTTCAATTTCCATACACAACACCCACCTCTACTCTCCACCAATTTTCAGGGCTAGGTTTTGGAGCCTTGGAGGATTGGGGCAGTAAGGATTGGAGACAGTAGTCCCATTGCATGAAAGGAGATAATATTATACATTTAATAATCAGATTATTAATTACAGTCTGTTTTAATAATCAGTTTGCAGACTGTGTCTTTATACTGATAAGGTTTAAATAAGGTTATTGATATGCAATGAATATAAGAACGTTTATATAAAAATGTTTCCTGAAGATGGCTGTTATTTCTCAGATGTAAATTCATTTCCTCTTACCGTTCAAATATGAACCAAAATTTCTACTTTTAAGGATAGACATTATGATTGTTTTTAACATTTCAAGACCTTATGAATGTGTAGCTTCCTCAGAACGTGTCTTGGTTGATTAGAGAAATCAATCAGTATGGCATTTGTGAAGCTGATTTTGTTCTCCAAGGGTATCTTCTATTCGACACTAAAACACGAGCTGGAACTCAATGTCCTTTGTTAACTCTACACGTCTAATTTTATAGTCACTGTATAATGTGTGTAGCGTATATTTTGTCAAATATATTGCTGTTTTGTTGTGTAAAACAATAGGAATGCTAGAATAGTCCTAGTAAAATTTTCACAGCACTTAATTCCCTAAACTCTATAATGTGAAGACGATGACTACTACTATTACTACTACTACCTTTCCCTTTTCACCTCTTCCTGCATGTTTCCTTTGCCAGTTCCTTTCCTTTCACTTGTCTGGTCAGGAAATAACTTAAGAATACAAAGTATATGTACACATACACACAGACACAAAAGAAGAAATAAAAATATGTTGAGTATCCATATTCTCAATAACATTTCAACTGACAAAGGAATTGTATTCAGAAAGTCATTGTTATTATATCTAATAAATTGTGATTAGATATGAAGAAACATCCTTCATTAAAAAAATGTTCTTTTTTAAAAATTGTGTTGATTTTTTTTCAATAGAGAAAAATTAAATTAATTTATATGTTTAGGAGATATGGGCAATGAACCAATAGCAGAATTAATTGTGGAGTGTTAATAGTAATTTCCCCAATTTCTTTAACTGCGTCAGGTTAAAAGGATGGACTACTTGGGTATACAACAAAAATGTTGCTGCATCCTAATTTTCTTAGACCATCATATAAATTAGAAAAAAATACAATTTATATGGAGTAAAGCACCATCTGTGGATTACCTTCTTAGCTAACCCTTGATGAAACTGAAATAATATTTAAAGAAAATGTTTAAAAAGACATTTTAGCACAGAATATTAGAAAGAAGAATATGCAAAAAAATGTTCAATATTCATGGAGTTTCATGAGATTCATCAAATCCCAAGTCATTTTCCATAGTTTTTAAAAATCTTTCAAGAGTCCCTGTCATACTTCTTACAAGAGTTTAATAAAATATTGATGAGATTCCCTTGTGATTAAACACTATATATGTGTGCCGTTCCTCAAAATGGTTAATGGTTTCAACTTGATAAGATATGGATAGTTTACATAGAAATGTAACTCATTCCACTTGTACCTAACTTGTTTGATACCTGGAACTTGACCAATCCTTTTGCAAACTATGTTCTGCAGAGACAGAGTTTTCATCAATAATTAAGTATCTAATTTTATAAAATCCAGCTATCATCATATTCTCTGTATTTTACATATTTATCTTAACTGGAACACTCAAGGAGTGTGGAAATGGGAGAAAGATATCATGTTCATAATTTCTGTACTTCTGTTTAAGTAAGTGCTAAAGATGATTTGAGATAGTAGACATTGTTTTCCAAATCCCAAAGCGGAATGGTATCACCCTTGATTAAAAGTCTAATGCTAAGGCATTGTGTAACAGTATTCAAATTCCCACTGATATAAATTGTCTTAGTTGAAAGACTTGAAAATGATTTGCTTTGTCATCTTTTTTTATATTATATGATTCATTCTAGCCTTTTAAATTCTGTACAGTAACATATAAATGGAGAAAAAACTATTTGCTGTAAAGTTGTTAGAAATATAACTGGGAATGTGTGATGCAAAATAGATTTTTAAAATAATAATTTTAGTTGCAGCTGTTCTACCAAGGAATGCTAAAAAGAGATTAGCCAGACTTCCAATCTTGCGCAAAACAGAGTTATAATTACATTTATTTAATTGATGCCAATCTATTGTAATAATTACTCCTAAATATCAAAATTTATCTAGACTGATATAAATTCTGCTAACTTCATGAAGCTGTTTTTATGGTAGTATATCAGAGATAATTTATAACCCTGATGCTGCATAAAATATATTTAATTTAAATTGCAATTAAGTGTTTTCTTTAAAATCAATTTGGTTGTTTAAGAAAAATGAACAGATTAATTATGCAATGTTCTGGTTTTTTACATTAAGACTTTAATAAAATAAGAATATTCTTCTTTTTAATATCTTTTACTAATACTTCCATAATAACATTGAACAAAATAGGCAATGTTAGGTGTCCCTATTTATCTGTAAATAATCCATATCCAATCCATTGATGGTAATTACTTTTTGTGCATGTGAATATAGCTGATTAATTATAGAAATATCCAAATCCTATTTCCAAACAGTTTTAAGTAATTTATATTTCTTTTTGTCAAGCGCCAAAAATATCTGAAGACAGCAGAATGAATAGAAGATATTTAGTGTATTTTAGCATACTCTATTGCATTTAATATTCTTATATTCTTAATTGCTCTATTTAATAATATTCTTATATTCTTAATTGCTATTCTTAATTGCTCTAGTATATTTCTTTCAAGAAGAAACTCAGATTGACCAGGACATATAATTACATGCAAACAAATTTAAAGTTGTTACAAATAACGTAGTTACCTTTTAAAACCTTGGTTTAACAATGTAGATATAGATCTGTCTCATGATGTTTGCCTAAAGTCTTTATTTGATTTTGGAATACTCCAAAATCTGGTATGTTTCCAAGATTCTGGAATACTGTGACAGGTTCTGTTATATATTGTTATACAGTTGACACAGATATGTTTTTATTACCGTATTTTAAAATAATATTGTACTATTCATGTTCAAAATCATCCTTATCTGGGGTTTCAGCATTTAGTGAATGTGTTATGACAGTGTCTATTTTATTTGCTTTTGTTTTTTAGTTAAACTAATATTTTTGCTTGTTGGGTTGAGTAAATTCAGTTTCCTAGAAAGTCCATGATCTCATTGTTCTCTGAATTAATGGGTTAAGAAATAGACTACTAATGTTCAAGAACAGGGGTGTCAAACTCTAGGTCTGTGGGCCAGATCTGGCCCATAGGTTGCTTAGATCTGGCCTGCTGGGCCATCCTGGAAACAGCAAAGGACTGGCTTATGGTGCCTCTACCAGTGGAAACTGCAGGACGCCCCTGCAGGCACCCCTGACACAAGTGATGTTGAACTGGCCATGCCCACTGTGACCATTCCCCGCACTCCCCAAGGTCAAACACAACCCTGATGCAGCTCTCAATGAAATTGAGTTTGACACTCTGGTTCAAGAAGATTCCTTTTCTATATGTATGGGTGCGGCTTTATTGAATATGTTTATGCACACACACACGTGTAGGTATAGACACAGGTATAGACATGTGTAGGCATATGCATGCATGCTGGTGAAGACATTTTGAATGTTCACCCTTCCCTTGGAAGTTGGGAAGGTCTGTATCTCCCTAGCTTGCTGAAAAACACTGAAGACCTGGCTTTTCCCCCAAACACTGGGATAGGGAGAGATGGGTTCAAAATTTTAAGGAAGGACTGCCTATGGAAATTAACTCTGGCATCAGGTTTTTAATATTTATGGTTTAATAGATATGCATATTATTTTGTTTTATTATTGACATTATTTTAATTGTTGATTGGGAGCCAACCAGAATTCAATATAAGATGGATGGCTATATAAATGTTCAAGATAAAATAAATGAATAGATAATAAAAATAATAAAATACATTGTGGATGCTCATTCAAAATGGCCATCATTGGGAAGAAGGTTGACATGCCAATAAACAGTATAAATGATGTTCTATATTACCTATTAACTATTTTTCTGGAAAAAGCAGCCCACCTTTCCTCTTCCTTCAACATTATTACAACTATGGTTCTTAAGACCTAGAAGCATAGAGTTTGGTGGAGCCATATACTTCAGCCAACTTGACTCTTCTGCCAAGCCTTGGATTGAGTAAATTATAAAGTCCTATATAATTTGGTGGGGCTGGGATGGTTGTTGTTTTTTCTAGATGTTTGGGATTTCCCAGTAGTATTATCTGTATTTTGTTGATGAATTTTATTACACAGCATCCAGAATCATTGTACAGCTTGATGGCCTTATTTCATACATTAAATAATTAAAACGCACGTAGTACATTGTCTATCTCTACTATAAAACAACAGTAGGTTAAGTTACTCATCACAAGCAGAGTTACTCCAAAACATTTGCTCTCTTGTCCCATTCTTTGCACTGAAGATAGCTTATTTTCCACAGGACTGAAATAATAACACCTGAGAAAGCCATAGGCACTTAGGATAGTGTTTCACAAGTCTGGTTTTGGAACCACTGATAATGCACATATAATGGAAAGAAAGACAGCCTTGAGGAACAGGGAGAAGCATAACCAAGAAAACATTCAGATAAAAGAAATATGAGCCAGTGCAGAAATGTAATCTGAGAAAGCATCTCAGGCATAACCCTCTCTAATTTTCATGAAGATAAATGAAATGTGTGTGTGTAGGGGGGGAACATTCAGACTTTCTAGATTCTGTAACTGTAATCTTACATTAAGAATCGTATTAGCTTATTAGTTCTCATCTTCCGAAAGCAATGCCAGGCAAAATGATAGGGTTTCTAAAGGTAGAAGAGTCCGAACAGGATATTTTGGCTCCCAGCTATTCATGAAAGTGACCTGAATGAGCTGAATGGAGAGAAAGTTTTGTCTATCCTTTGCTTTCCCCCCATCTTAACACTTCAAAGAGAAGAAAAAAACTTGGAAGAAAAAGAGTAGAAAGAGCACTAAAAAATCTAATACTTAAAAGAAAAAGACCCAAGAAAATATACTGTATTTTAGTACTAACTGTTATGCTGCCAATATAATTTAGATATAAGGGAAAATAAGTAATTACTGCATTGTTAAAGAGGTAAAGCAATAATAGTTTTCATTAGGTGATATTTTTGCATCCAATTAAATTCCCCTTTAAATACTAAGACGTGCCATTGAAAGAAGATATTGCATAACTAGAAAAATAATTAACTGGGCTTTCTTAAACCATTCTTTTATTTTTAATAGGCGAGTCCTAGATTTTATTTGTTCCAATGGAGGAAGAATCTCCTTTTCAGAAAAAGAAAGAAAGCTTCATACCTGAGCCAAGGATTAAATCGTTTCAAAAATCCCTGGTTGAAAATTCTTTGTTTTATATTTCAGAGCATCAGGGTTATGGCCATTTCAGATACTTCTTGCAGTGATGTCTGTCAGTTTCCACCAGAGAGCAGAGCTGCTCTATCACCCAAGTCTTTTACATTCTGGAAATGAGTGGAGACAGCAACACAGCCAGATCCTGGCTAAACAACATGGATTGCAGTTCATTTCAAAGGTCAGCGCATATTTAAACTTGCTTCATTACTTCCACCTTTATGCCTGAGATTTTCATTTTTTGAAAATCTGTTTACCAAGGGTCCTTTAGAGACAGAAAAAAATGAAAGTGCTGAGTCCTATTTTCATTTGGAGATATCAAGCTTTTTATCAAATTATAGTGGTGGCGTTTCAGAGTATTTCATATCTGATGAAAAAGGAAATCCAAAAATAATTTTCTCTTTATTCAGGAGTCTTTCATCCACCAGGACTGTTTTATTTATTATTTGATATCCATGCACTAGTCAATCATTTTTGAATTCAGACAAGAAAATAGGTTTTTTTAAAAATGGTATTAAAAAAAAATCTAAAATGTGTACTATTGAAATGCTATTTTTATTTGGAGCATAAAATTAGAACCTCGCTCCTTGCTCTCCTGTATGCATAATATTGGTTTTAACCATAATAGGTTAGACTGAAGCTGTGCACTTAAGCAAAGCCTCTTGTGTTAGTTAATTAGGAGTATAGGCCTCCTGTGTATGTGTACATTTATCTTTTAGCTTTCAGGTTTTTGGCTGCTTCTATAGTTTGAGACACTTTCCATGTATCTTTGCACTGAAGCATTGCTGCTTTCACCATGTGTGGCCGATCAGATGCACAGCATTCTTTTAAACAATACTGTTTCATCTGAATATAACTGGTCAAGAATAGATATTCTTTTTTTTGTTTATTAATCTAACAGAACCCTTTGATTGTTATCAAACCTGATAATATTTTATTGGAGGAGAAATAAGCACTCCTGGGACCTAATTTCCAATCATGCAGTTCTTTTGTTTTCTTTGAATATATAAAAGGAACCAAAGCATGCATTGTGTGATAGTCATTATTTCCTTTTTAAACTTTTCCCTCCTCTTGGATATGCTCAGCAACCATTGCTTCCTTGAATAAATTAATCCCCACAGGTCTCTTCTCAGGATTTCTCATCTCTATACAATGCATTATGAAGATAAGGAAAAGGAAGCTGAAAATAAAAAGCTGAAAAGCCTCTGTGATGACTTATCCTATAGAACCCTAATATATCTGTGAGAGGGATCTTGGAGTCTTAGTGGACAACCAGCTAGATATGAGCCAACAATGTGCAGCGGCAGCCAAAAAAGCCAATGCAATCCTAAATTGCATCAACAGAGATCAAAAGAGGTACTAATGCCACTCTATATGTCAGCCTTAGAAAGACTACACCTAGAGTACTGCATCCAGTTTTGGTCACCACATTATAAAAAAAGATGTTGAGACTCTAGAAAGAATGTAGAGAAGAGCAACCAAAATGATTAGCGTTAAAGCATATAATGAACAGTTGCAGGAACTGGGCTTGGCTAGTCTAGTGAAAATAAGGACTAGGGGAGACATGATATCAGTCTTCCAATATTTGAGGGGCTGCTACGGACAGAAGGGGATCAAGCTATTTTCCAAATCACCTGAAGGCCATACAAGCAATAATGGATGGAAACTGAACTGAAGAGATTCAACCTGGAAATAAAGAGAAATTTTCTGACAGTGAGAACAGTCAATGGAACAGCTTGCCTTCGGAAGTTGTGGTTCTGAAGTTTCATCACTGGAAGCTTTCAAAAAGAGACTTCTGCAATCTGTCAAAAATGGTGTAGGGTCTGCTTGGGTGGGTGGGGGGTTGGATTAGATGATTTACAAGACCTTCCAACTCTGTTAATCTGTATCTGTATCTGGTGGTCATTTTTCTAACCCTTAATTTGTAGAATTTACATGTCACTATCAAGAGTTGTAACACTGGTGCATGTATTTGTTATCTGCTCTACATTTTATGACTCCAGCAAAGTTTAGCCATGATACAGATAATATCTCCAACAGTTTCTAAGTGCTGGCTTTAATGGATTCTTCTACTTCATCTGCAGCAAAGAGTGAAGTAAAACTTGTATAATTTCGATATGGTCTTGGTAATACATGTTTGGGTATGGGTATGGGATATGTAGCTACCGGTAATTATAATTGTCAATACTTGATGCTTCTTCTGGGAAGTTTGACTTAGCATTTCTGTGAGAAAAAAATGTATTCTGGCTCAATCCATTAAATGATGCATTATAGTAATGATTCAGGACACTAATCATGCAATATATTTGATTAATAATGGTTTCAGTAGTTAGGGTTACTACTCCAGTATTTAATGTGAATAAGGTTTTAAAACTTTATAATACAATAGACTTCCAGATAAGGTTTCTTAAGTTCTGTTTTAAGCATGGTTTCAGGGTAAAAGGATAGGTTCCGAATATGACATACGACACTTTTTTAAAATGGTAGTTGAATTTTTAAACTTTTTCAGTTCATGTAATCCTTATTTTGTTTAGAGCTGTCATTGAAACACCACATGCAGGACAACAGAGAAAACTAATAAATTTCTTACTGTCATAATGTCACTGTGCTTCTGCCTTTTCTGTGTTTTGTGTGAGCAAAACAGCCCCTGTGGTATTTAGGGCTTATGGCCTTTGAGCCACAGAAAAGCACAGATGCAGACTTAAAGATTCAAATATGATTTAGCATAATATTTTTTCAAACGTATTATGTCTTTCATTAAGCTACTCTATGTGCTTTATGATAATGACAGAAGAATTTGACAAAAGTCAAATACAGTCAGTAGGGCTAATATGCCTTAAAACCCCCCCTAAAGTCTGAATTCTCAGTCACTGAAGCTGAGGATTCAGCTAATATGAAAGGAAAGGTTATATCCACCTCTTTTAACCTGTGAGATAGTAGAACTTTGGTATTAGGGGAAGAGTCCAGCTAGTTCTCCAAGAGCAGCAGAGCATGGAGAAAGTGATGACACCGAGTTTGCCCACAACCCAACAAGTCACTCAATAACACTGTGCCCCAACTCAATAAACTGGAAACTCAGCATCCTGATGTGGTAGGTTTCTTTTTAATCTTTCTACAAAAATATAACTTTTTCTTTCTTTGTATAATTATAAATATGAGCCATGGTGGCATGGTGGTTAGAATCCCATCCTGCAGGCTACTTCTGCTGACTGCTGGCTGCCAATAGTTCGATCCTCACCAGGTTCAAGGTTGACTCAGCCTTCCATCCTTCCAAGGTTGGTAAAATGGGGACCCAAATTGTTGGAGGGGTAATATGCTGACTTTATAACCCTTAGAAGAGGGCACTGTAAAGCACTGTGAAGAGGTAGTCTAAGTGCTACTGCTATTGCTAAAATAGTTGCACTAATTTTTTTTGAAAGAGATATTTGGAATGCATTGGAACCCATGCAAGGCAGTCTTCAAATAACTGAAGCAGCTGTATTTTCCCCTATGCTTGCATGGCTACTTTATAAACTACTTTCAGCTGCTTCTGTATAGTGTACATGCACCACTGCTTTGCTTTGCTAGGAGAAAGCAAAGTGGAATGGTTAAGCCTGCAAATGCATGTGGAGTTAGTTGGGAATAGCTAAAGAAGCAACTATGTGCATCGGGAGGGTGGGGAGGAGACACAGGATCTTCTTATGTGCTCCTACACATCTAAAGGACCTATTTTGAATAATGTTGAACCATCCTAATAATAAATGTATCTGCCTAGGAAAGGAATCTTAAAAGGGGAGAAAGATTATCATCCACCTCTTGAAAATGCTTTGGCATCAATTGACTTTTTCAGTATTGACTTTAACTCTTTACCTTAGATGCTACATAAAATTAATCTCTAGTTTTGCCTGTTTTTAATAATATTTAAACAAGGGCAAGATAAGAACTTTGAATTGCACATCTTTTCTGGCAGAGAAATTGACATGAAGTTAATTGTGAGAATGTATCTATTTTATTTTTATGTGTTCAGCAGTAGTGGAGAATTCTGGGCAGAAAGTGGTTCTTAGAGAGGGAATAAAAAGCAGAACCATTTTTCTCCCTGCAACAGTTCTAATTAAATTCATTTCTCTGTAGATGCTCTTTGCATTTCAGATACAACTTCCATTAGCATGAAGAGGAACTTTGGTTAAAATGCAAGTAGTAACTAGATGGAAATTATTTTTATTGAGAATATGGAAACAAGATAGATTCTGTTCCCCCCTCCCGAACAAATTTTAAGACTTCTTAGGCTTTCTTATTGTTGTTCTTTTTAATATATAACAACCCACATTAAAGCCAATTCCAATTTGGCCCTAATAATTCCTACTCTGCCAGGTGCATGACAACATTTAGCCAACATTGCCTGATCTCAGAAGGTTAAGTCAGGAAACAACTGGCCAATGCTAGGATAATAATGGGACTATAGGTAACTGAGACATTTACAAAAAGCTTAATGAAAAAGCCAACAGGAAAATACTTTCATATTGTTGTCAAGAGAAGTATCTGGAAGCAAGCAACCCTGTATTCACCAGTAATCAATCATGATTCAAAGGAAATTTATCTTTTCCAGGGACTATACACAGGACATGGTGAAGAAGTCAAGATAACAATGCTACAGGTGTTGCTTTTTAAATGTGTGTTGCATATGCCATTCAGCAATTAATTATTTTCCTGTCTGCTAAGTAATTCTTCTTCTGAAGTTAGTGTCCCTAAATTATTCTTATGTATAGCCAAGTTCCTCTTAAAGAAAATCAAGGGTTTCAGATAAGCTTGGTTGGCAGCCACAAGTACACAGCAGAATATTGACCTTTGGATCCTTTTCTTTTGCAATAATTCTGCCTAGATAGACTCATCTTTTGAAGTGTAGTCCTTCATTATTGATGGCCTTTTTTATGATCTTGAATCTCCCTGAAACTATGGTTTCTTCAGCAACCAAATGCGCCAATCCAGTTTGGCTTGCTAGTCATCATTTTCTTCTACAGTTCTTCAACTTCAGTCATAACTTGTCTCCTCCCAGTCCCTCAGTCCATTTTAACTTTCTTTATCTTTAGCATGAGACTTTCTCTGTGTTTGTGGGTATGAGAAAGAGAATAAATGTGTATATATGTGTGTGTGTCAGCCTTCAAGATCTTCTGCTATTGCTTTGCATCTTTTCGACTGCCATAAGTAACGGGGGGGGGGGGGG
>BHFT01005549.1:0-32661 GCA_004320025.1 Laticauda laticaudata | reverse complement strand
ACAGCACAAATACATATATATATATATATATACACATATATATATATATACATATATATATATATACACATATATATATCATACATACACACAGACACAGATACAATTCTGAGGTACATACATACATACATACATACATACATACATACATACATATATATCATACATACACACAGACACAGACACAGATACAATTTTGAGGTACAGAAAACTAACCCCTTTTCCTTTCACTAAATCTTTCTAATGAGCTTCTGGGATAATCGATTCTTCTCAATTTTAAGCAGCTTGACCGTGTGGCAATATCCTCTCTTAACAGCTTTGCTCCTAAACGAATCTATTTGGATCTACCTTACCTCCCCCTTCAAAGGTGTAGCAAAGCATGTTTCTTCCTTATGTCCCAGAAGACAGGTAATAATTTTGTTTTTGTTTTTCATAACCACCTGGTGTTCCTGTTATCAGGCTCTTGAAGAATTAATGCAAGAATTTTGAAACCGTGGCCCTAAAGGCATCAAGCTTATTTTAAAAGAACAACAAATTAAGTCACATACAATCAATGTAAGTTTTTTAAAAAAGGTAATCCAGGGGAAAGCCTTACCTGGTATAATCCTTGTCCACTTCATACTCATATTTCATCCAGGTATCTCGATAGACTGTAAATTCCATTATGGTTAAAAGAGCCATTGTTGTAAAAGCTATCAGAGAAACTGGGGAAAAAAGAACACCACAATGAGGTCAAAAATGGCATTGACTGGGAGAAGCTATACCAATGACGGCTAACCTTTTTCTGCTCCCATGCCAATAATTGCGTGCATGCTCATTTGCACGCGCTCGTGTGCCATCACCAAGAAGGCAATGAGTGCTGCCTCCTCACACACCCCCGGGATGCTACGACCGTCATAAATAGGAGTCTGTTGCCAAGCATTTGAAATTTTGATAACGTGACCATGGGAACACTGCAACAGTCGTATGTGTGAAAAACGCCCCAAGTCACTTTTCCTGTGCCGAAAGCTCACTAAACGAACCATCGTAAGTTGAGGACTACATGAATTCCCACAGCGCAAACCGTCAGCCAGGGTTTACCTGTTCCTCCGCTTGCTGAAGTCTCGATGTAGCTTTCTGGAACCTTTGGGAAAGCGTCCAATTCTTTCACTAAATTCAAGGTCTTCTTCCGATTCAGTCGTCTCATCTTCAGTAGATCCTTCAACCCCTTCCTTCACATAGACACGGCCTCGGCAGGAGCGTCACTGAGTGAGACAAAAATCACAAAACGTTTGTCTTGAGCACAGCGGGTGAAAACCGGGTCATACAATAACATGTGAAACGGAGCAAGGCTGAGGCGAAGCCCACAAACTGTCGCTAGAGGTTTCAAGATTTTAGCTCTGTCTAATCTTTGTCTTCCCCTAAATAGCAGTGGGAGGTGCGTGGGAGATGTGCGTGCATGCGCAGACACATGCTGTGCACGAGGGGGGAATCGCACATGTGTGTGCAAAGACTCATGCCGTGCGAGGGGGTTGCGCACGCAAGCGCAGGGGGCGTGGGGGGGGCAGCACACATTGCCTTCTGGGTGCTGGTATGCAAGCATGTGCAATTATTGGCATGGCAGCCAAAACAGATTAGCCACCACTGATCTGTACCATTTCAAATAAGTGGCTGTCTAGTTTCTTCTTAAAAGCCTCCAGTGATGGAGTGCCAGGTTTTCTGGAGGCAAACTGTTCCACTGGTTAATTGTCCTCACTGTTAGGAAGTTTCTCCTTAATTCAAGTTTGCTTCTTTCTTCGATTAGTTTCCAACCATTGTTTCTTGTCCTGCCTTTGGGTGCTTTGCAGGATAATTTGACCCCCCCCTCTTCTTTGCGGCAGTCCCTCAAATACTGGAATATCATGTCACCCCAATTCTTCTTTTCTCTTGATGAGCCAAGCCCAAATCCTGCAGCCATTCTCCATATGTTTTAGTCTCCAGGCCTAACATGCCCTTGTTGGAGTCCGATTCTGAGGGGGAGATTGAGCAGCTGACAGGGAATGGGAGTGTGGCTCTGGTGGCTGTGGAAGAGGCAGGGGAAGGGCACTGTCCAGCTGGGCATTCAGAGGAAGACCCAGGGCCACCCTCTCTTCAACCTAGGGCACGCAAGGAGGAACAGAAAAGGGAGCAATGTGGCTTATGGGAGAGAAAAGGGCCCTGATCTCCTTCATTAGTTGCAGCTGGGAAAACAGGATATAAGAAGGGCGTTTGCACACAGCACCTTGCTGGAAGCAAAGAGTGCATTATCTTTGTCGAGACTTATCTGGGTTTTGGTGTTCTCCCAACTGTGTGTGTTTCATTATATTTTGGAAGTCTGCAATTTATTATTCTGGTCTGTTGTGTTATAATTTATTTCAACATGGTTTGTATTGGTTGTTTTTACTTCTAATTTATTGTACTTTGAGTTCGGACTGCATTTCTTCCCTTTGTAGACTGTTTTTAGAAGAATGATCTCCAGCCAAGGATAACTGGACATTGGGAGCCAAGTTGGAGGTATTAAAGGGAATTTATCTACTTTGTGACTTTTGTTATTTTTGTGTCATGCCCCGGGTCATCACAAGGCCTTTGATCATTTTAGTTGTCTCCTCTTTGAACTTTTTCCAAGGTCTCAACGTTGTAGTAAGGTGACCAAAATTGGTTGGTTTGGTTCATAAAATATATTTATACCACAAAATTAAATCAGGGCTTTATGAAGTGGAACCAGTACTACATGTGGTTTTGATTCTATGCCTCTGTTTACACAACCAAGGATTATAGTAGCTTTTTTGGCTGCTGTTGTACATGGCTGGCTCATGTTTGATTGTTTGCTAGGACACCAAGGTTCCTCTCACGTTACTGTTTTTAAGCCTTTTACCTGGAGAAAAGGTGTAGAAAAGGCTTTCATTTATTTGATCCCTTCAAGTCAGTTTTTGACTCCTTGGGATTGCCTGGGCTAATTTCTGCAACTTTCTTGACAAAATTTTGAAAGTGGTTTGCTGTTACCATCTTCTTAAGAGCTGAGAGAGAGTAGCTGGCACCTAGGGTAGGACTCGAACTCACATTTTCCTACTTTCTAGCACAGGCTAGTTTCTAGCCTAGTTCCTTAACTCTTAGACCAAAATGGCTCTCTATAAAAGAATAGGGTTTATATCTGCATTCTGTACTCCAAAGCATGACTTTGCTTTTGAATCCAAAGTTCTGCAAACTCTTATGAATTGATCTTGATTTATGCTAAAATCATGTCCAGTTGCTTTTTTGATTCTTGAAATTTATTGGGGTACTTTGCAATGTAAGCAGTCCTTTTCCATTTGCTAATTTTCTCTTCCAGAGGCTCATGCTTCACGACACCTATGGATTTAGTAATATCTGACTCTGGGTAGAATACAATAAGCTGACCAGAATACAGATAAATGATTTCTACAATCCCCATTTGAAGCAATAAAGCCATATGATAAAAAGTATCCCACAGACCATGACATTATTTGAATTACAGATTGGCTTTCTTCTCTCTCTTTTTTTTCCCTTTTTTGCAACGTGGGCCATGAATTATGCAAATTCCCTTTCGGCTTTTTCCATTTATGGACACCAAGCTGTGCTTAAAAGCACTTTATTTGAAATTTTGCTGGAAAGCCAAACCCGTTAAAACACAAGACAATTTCACTCATGAAAGCACAGATTAGAAAGAAAGAAAGAAAGAAAGAAAGAAAGAAAGAAAGAAAGAAAGAAAGAAAGAAAGAAAGAAAGAAAGAAAGNTCAGCTTCAGCTTTGTTCAGGTATTTTCCCGAATAATACTGTATCTGTATTGTGTTCGTCTGAAGCCTGTTACAGAAGCCTGATGATGGCAGATGAGATTCTGCTGAAACGTTGCTACAACTTTAAAAGCACTACAATGACGTGGGATAATACCCGAAAGGAAGCTGAACAGCACACACATGTAAGTACTCGCGAAAACTTAAAAAAACAAATATATATATATATATATCTCCATCCGATTCAAACATTACCTTTTCTTTCTCTTCTGCGTTATCAAAGAAGGAGGAATTTGACCAGGTTTTGGATAGAGATTCTGAAGCAAAAAATAAATACAGATATTAATTGGTGAAGTTACAGGAGAATCAGAAAAATTATAAACAAAACTGTACCCTGGCCAGAAATCTTCAATCCTTTCCAGCCTTGAGTTACTATCATGAAATGCACGACATGTTTTCAAAAAAATAATTTCGCGATATTGCCAAGTGTTTACAGAATTCAGGCAAAAACCTCAAATGAAAATTTCATCAGCATTGGTGCAAGACAGACAAACGTTTTGTAAAGTTTGCATCTTCTAAGGGGAGGTTTTGCAACCAACCATATCCATGTAGGATCTGCCGTACGTCAGTTTATTTTATTTTTTAATTATTTTGCTTTTTTTTTATTCTTTAAACATCTCTTTGAGTGGACAATGTGATTCCAGGTTTTAACATACACACCTACATTTTCAGCTTTCTTATCCAGTTTCATATCATATAATTACCTATTCAATTTTTCTTTTAATACGTTTTATCATTTCATGCTATTTTATTCGTTTCCAGACAGAAAAAAGTTTAACCCTAAAATATGTTAACCAATATTTATTCCCTTTTATTGTCAATTCAATCTTGCCACCTATTTTTATTTTATATGTTCTCCCCTTTTTATTCCATTAAACCCAACATATAACAATTTAAAAAATAATTTAAAAACACATATCAATATAGCCTTTTTAGTTACTACATCCTATATTAACCACAATGATCTATTTACTATTATATATGCATATATATTTTTTTCCCCAATCAGGTTCCACTTGGTATTCTTTCCCTATCACATAAATTTAATTTTGCTTTTAACTGAGAGATTGCAGGTAAAGTGGGGGTAGGGAGGTGGGTGGGGTTAAGACAGGCCTTTCAAGGTCCTTATGGGTCACGTTGCTGTTGTCAATTAGGCTGCAGAGGAAAACATGTTCTCAAAAGCATCCTTTCTGTGCTAATTTTGTTTGCAAAGGACAAAGTTTATCAAATTGATACGGTAGCAATGGGAAGAAGCTGAAAAAAAGATGAGGAAAAGATTTCAAGACTTCACAAAGTGAGCAAAAGAAAGCAAACAGGTTAAATAACATCGATTAAAAAAATGATTTTTTTAAAAAAAGAAATCTACAGTACAGGTGGTCCTTGTCTTACAACCGCTATTGAGCCCAAAATTTTCCATTGCTAAGTGAAGCAGTTGTGAAGTGAGTTTTGCCCCGTTTTTTGAGACCTTCCTTGCCACGTTTGTTAGATGAATCGTCACGGTGGAGAAGTTAGTAACATGGTTGTTAAGAGTTGTGGTTAGCCGGCAGCAGTGCAGATGGCTGAGGAAAGCGAAGACTCAGATGAGGGGACAGGACCATTCGGGAATAATTGTGGGGGCTGGCAGCAGGGATGAGGAGGTTCCTGAGGAGCCTGCGCACAAGATTGCTCATAGGAAAGAGCAGTTACAACAGCACGGGCAACTCGGGAGTAAGGCTGCAAGGTAATGGCCCCTCCTTCAAGAAGATAAAAGCCAGCTGTGAAACAAACCTTCTTTGCAGAAGGCAAAGATGTTTTGAAACTCAGCCTCGTGGACATTACAGTTGGTATTTGAAAACTCTTGTGTTGTAAACTGTTTCCTTGTCTATTGTTCTTGGCAGCCTTGGCAAAAACTTGGCAAGGCTCTTTCTTGTAGGAGCTAATTAGTTGGAAGCAGCCTTTTATCTGTGAAGAAACAGAATTCATAGGTGAAATAGTAAAGGGTTGTGCTGCTGCCTTTTGTCTTGTGTTTACTCTCTTGGAACCCGGTTTGGGTCAGAACATTAAGTGAATCTAGTTTCCCTGCGCACTTTGTTCATCAGAAGGTCACAAAAGGGGGATCATGTGACCTTGGGACACTGTAATAGTAATGTGAATCAGTTGCCAAGTGCCTGAATTTGGATCGTGCGATATAACGGGGAACCCTGCAACAGTCGTAACTGTGAAAAACTGCCCCAAGTCACTTTTTTCAGTGCTGTTGTAACTTTGAACAGTCACTAAATGAAGTGTTGTTAAGTTGAGGACTACCTGTAGCAACTTCCTTACACACAGCTTCATGAGGTACCAGCGTCGGCATCATCCCTTTATCAAAATAAATGAAAATAAATAGAATTCGGGAGTCCCAACTGGACAGGATCTCGTGTTATCCATCGTTGCACGATGGAAACAGAATAACAGCGATGAGCAAAAAAAAACAAACTTTTGCACGCCTTCTAATTACAATCTGCCCTAAATGCATGTCCCATATGTATTCCCTTTACTAGGTAACAAATAACTTGAAAATGCAAGCATTAAAAGACATGCTTTTCCACAGGTAACAAACTCAAACTTTCCAAAGCATTTGGAATGGTAGGCCTATCTTCAAATACAATCTAGATGTAAAAAAGACAAAAAATAATGTGGAATTAACTGTCAAGATATAGCAATAGATAAAATATTAACAGGACCAGAGACAAAACAAATAAAGAAACTTTATAAATGTCTACCTGACCATAACATGTGTGAAGAACAAGTTAAAGAATCAATGTTAACCTGGGCTAGAGACCTCAGACATAATATAAACCTAGATAAATGGCAGCAAATTTTGTTTGTAACCGAAACAAAGATTACGCTAGCAATATCTTTTAAGGAAAATCTGTACAAGATGTTTTATAGGTGGCATCACCCACTGGCCAGATTAGTGAAAATGTATGGTACTCAATGATCCGTATGCTGGAAATGCTAGGAAGAACAGAGTACTTTCTACCATATGTGGTGGGCCTGCAAAAAAACACAGGTGTTCTGGTATAAAATTTGGTCATGGCTTGAGGAAATGTTGGGACTAAAAACTGGGTATGCACCAGAGACATTCTTATTGGGAATAATAAAAGTGGTGGGGAGGGCTGGTGTGCTGGACTGGTTGGCTGCGCTGCTGCCTCTTGATTGGTTGATGGAGTTGATGTTGGTATAATGGGCTGTATGATGGCCTGATGAGTTTTGTCCAGGATATCTGCACAACAAAACTCACAAGGCCATCACACAGCCCATTATACCAACATCAACTCCATCAACCAATCAAGAGGCAGCAGCGCAGCCAACCAGTCCAGCATACCATCCCTCCCCACCAGTATTTATAGAGAGACAACAGCTCTGATCACACACTGCTTGCACTGGCACGAAGCCAAAAACACCAGCCTGAGGATGGCGAGTGGGACCTTGCCGAAATGTTGCCAAGATACTCTTAATCTTACACGGGAAAAGACCCGAACACACTGAGACCTTTACATACATACATACATACACACACACACATACATACACACATATATATGTATATAATTGTTTATATTTTCTTTTGATCTTTCCTAATGTAAAATGTAAAGACTGAAATGTATGCAAAGAAAATTCACCACGTTCAATATTTTTAATGTTCATTTTCAATAATTTTTTTTAAAAAATTCCAAAGCATCACATGTGCCACATGAATCACTGCTAAATTTTTCTCTTATTTTAGGCGGTGAATTTCTAGGGAGCCGTAACATTTCACGGAACTGATTTCTCTTGGAATACAGAAAGAAGCCCATAATATTTTATACCCAGCCAGAAACCTATTTTCTTCTGAACTTAGTGTGACTAATGTATGAGTATATAAGACTGTGCTAGAAATGTTAAATACAAATTGGGTTTTTTTGGGCACCAGAAGTGGACTCTGTCAGACCGCATACCAACAGATATTTGTAAAAGTGGGTGAGGTTCAGATAAGTTGACTTAAGGAGCGAAAATGGGAGCAGGTGGATTGTCAAAGCGGCCACACACTGAGTGAACATAAACCAGTATATTTTCTTCTTCTAAAATTGAGAAGCCTGCCTGATTCGAATGGTTGCAGGAATTATGTAGGTCTGGGTTAATGAAGAGAAGGACTAGGGGTGACATCATAGCAGCCTGCCCATATTTGAGGGGCTGCCCCAAAGAAGAGGGAGTCAAGCTATTCTCCAAAGCATCTGAAGGCAGGAAAATAAGCAATAAGGATGGAAAGTAATCAAGGAGAGAAGCAACCTAGAACTAAGGAGAAATTTCCTAACAGTGGGAACAATTCATTGGTGGAACAATTCATTGCCTCCAGAAGTTGTAGATGCTCCAACACTTGGAGTTATTTAAGTAGAGATTATCTGAAATGGTATAGGATCTCCTGCTTGAGCAGGGGGTTGGACTAGAAGACCTCCGAGGTACCTTCCACCTCTATTTATTCTGTCAAATTATCAGAGAAGGAAGGATTCTAAGCCTAGAAAATACCATCCATTTCCAAAATAAAATCTGAAACTGCAGTTAAAAGACATCCATAATGAAGATGTAATTTTCTCAGAAGGGGAGTCAATTTTACAGACAAATGAATCTACGATGAGTGGGGAGGGGGAAACACTACAAATCTTGCCATGACATGAGGATGGAGGAGCAGTTTAACCTGCCTCAAAGCTTTAACAAGGTTTATAAGGAAGGTTAACAATAAGAAATCAATATAGACCACTAATTGGGGGGTGGGGTGTTTGAAAGTCAAGCAAGTGAGTGACAATCTTCACTCAAAAGCAACGAGGTGTCAATCAATTCTGAGATGGCCAGGTCTCCCCCATTGGGAATTAGTCAGAGCTAACCTCAGAAAGATTTATACTAACCACTTATTAAGGAGCAAGATACAAGAAGAGATTGCACTGCCCACACAAGAAACTAAACCAACTTAAAGGCCGATTTAATTTGGCACAGCCTACTCTGCACTGGAGAGGATAGGACGTGATACCTTGATAACCAAATGTCCTGTCCATTTCCAAAGTTGTCAGGTAGTTTCCTTGTAACCTGAGTCTATCGATGGATAGATACGGTGTTTTCCCAAAAATACGACCTACCCTGAAAATAAGTCCTAGCTTGATATTTACACATGCATCCAATATAAGCCCTACCCCCCTCCCCCAATAAGCCCTGGTTAAGACCTCAACCACTCCCGCATGCATAGGGTAGGATGAGGCGCACAGGTAAAAATTAAGCTAGGGTGGGGATGGGGGGGTGGAGCTGCCTGACTAACCAGGCCTCACACACCCCGATACATGCCTTGCCAGCCCACTTCTTCTGTGGCCACTTGTTGCTGCTTGCGCACGTCACCCCCAGCCTCCGTTTAGCGGTCAGAGACATTCAGGAAAGGCCTCTGCAGGCGAAATGAGGCCAGGGGGAGCCACGCGTCTCAATCCGAAGCCTGTTTCTTGGCTGCAGAGGCCTTTCCTGAAGGCGTCTGACAGCAAAATGGAGGCCGGGGGGGAGGGGGGGGCAACGTGTAGAAGTGGCCACAGGAGTGATCCGGCAGCAGGCTCCTGCTGGGCAGGGCTGTTGGTGCCCCCGTCACAAGGTGAGTCAGTGGAAGGGACACACACACTGATAAGACCTGGTGACTTTTTTGGTGGCAAAAAATATAAGACTGGGTCTTATTTTCAGGGAAACTAGGTAGATATACATACATATAGATTAGATAGATAGATGGATGGATGGATGGATGGATAGATAGATAGATAGATAGATAGATAGATAGATAGATAGATAGATAGATAGATAGATAGATAGACAGACAGACAGACATAGATATACAGAGATAGAGATATAGAGACATACATACATATAGATTAGATATACATTAGATCGATCGATAGATGATAGACAGACAGACAAACATACGAGTATAGATATCATTACTATAAGATAGTATTGGGGGAATAGATGGGTTTGTTTTGCACAATATGACAATGAAGTTTACACAGTAAGCAGCAGAGCTAAGGTGGGGGCAATGTTAGGATTTTGGAGCTTAACACTAGTTGATCTTATAAAAATAAGAGCTTCAGAAAGACCTGTAAGGATCTAAGTCCAGGAGATCATTTGATCTATTCAGCAGTTGGTCGGAGCGTGACCAAAGTTTCTGTCGCGCAAAATTCTACCTGGAGAGCCTGACTGATGACTCTGGGCTATGGAGGTATCCCATTGGAGAATATGAATTACG
This sequence comes from Laticauda laticaudata, assembly GCA_004320025.1. Classification (NCBI taxonomy): domain Eukaryota; kingdom Metazoa; phylum Chordata; class Lepidosauria; order Squamata; family Elapidae; genus Laticauda; species Laticauda laticaudata. The sequence continues at coordinate 22,587 of BHFT01005549.1, read as the reverse complement.
ATATACCCAGAAGGTGGAGGGAAAACCAGGGTCAAGGGTGACAATGAATGAAGTGTCTCAGAGTTGGCTCCACCCAGGCAGTGCTGGCATGTTAATTCCCAATAAATCCTTTTTAAGTTTTGCTCGAGACTCATGATTTAAATGGGAACCTTGACACCTAGGGATGTTTACCCCTAATTCCCCTTTTGTAAAGGATGAGTAAAGCACCTAGGCACACACTAGCTCTCTAAAAAGCACTAAATAAGTGTAAGAGTTACAGAAGTGAAAAGCAGAGGCTATGCCAACTTATACAGCCCCAATGTTGCAATGCACTCAAGTGTGAACAGTGTGGGATATTGACATTTCATTTTTTATTAAATGTCAAATGCAATCCTGTTCAGCAACTCACCTGCGTCTCTTTCTAATGTGCACCTCTAGTGGAGGAGCCTATCAGCAATTGCCAAATCACCTTTTAAAATTAAAAGAAAGCAACGTCTCGGGATCCTTATTTATTTTTTATTTCCTTCTTCGCCGTGTTACATTTCTCTCTCCGACAGCCCATGTAGGAAATTCACAAAATTTTGAGATTCCAGGATTTAAGGAATTATTTCGGCTGATCTTTAATTTTGTAGTTCTAGAACCGTGAAGGGAAGAAAACGTTTATATTTGGACCTTCTTGCATGCCCTCTTTAATCCTACACCCTCGGTCAGCGCGCTCCAAAAGTCGGCCCACAAAAGTGTGTGTTTATAACTTGAGGTATTGTTGTGGATGTTACACAGCTTCTCTATGACCCAGTTTTGTTAACTTTCTGGGAGGGGGCTTCGTGGTATCTGAAGCAGAACAACTAGATTGTGTAATAGCTTTATACCACATAAGATTAATCTAAATGGTCTGTGTGATCATACATACATACATGTTTGTGTGTGTGTGTGTACATACAGACAGACAATAGACAGACATAGGGATGATAGATGCTAGACATAGGACAGATAAATATACAGATATAGATAGATCGATAGTTAAATGATAAATGATATCTACCTATCTACCTACCTACCTACAATCCTATATATCATCTAAATCTATATGTCTATCAGTTATCTCTCTCTCTCTTTCTGTCTGTCTGTCTGCCTACCTACCTATCCTTTTGAGAGCAGGTATCAGAATTTCATTTTTTAATATATTCTTTCGGAAGCAGACGGAATTTCATTTTTTTAATGTGTGTCAGTATGTCCAGAGAAAAAAGTGACAATAAATAAAGGTTATCTTATTACATTTGCCAAGAGCTATTTGGGGAAATGTGTCATCTTTCCCACTTTCACATCACAACCACAACTGGAAAAAAAAAAGCCTTTAAAAGCATTGCAGAGAAAATTATAAATTTCCATGGTCATAAGCAAGTACATTATGAGCTACAGACTCTGAACAATTTTTTTTCCTAACAGATCATCATGGTAAGATTTTGGGATGCTTCTACACAAAAAGTTCACAATGCTACCGGCCAAAACGTATCATACCACTCATCTTCCCTTGCGCACAGAAGAAGAAACCTCGCACAAACACAACATCTGCCGAATTGCACACCAGTGTTAATTTCTCTGGCAATCATGGGAATGGTCTTACTGCAAGGACAGTCGGGGGAGGGGAGAAAGGGAGTTGCAATTGACAGATGTAAACCAATGCAAACCGATATAAGGCTGTTTGACTCAAAAGCAACAACATTTCAATCAATTCCGAGCCACCTCATTAACCCAGGTGGCAAGAAAAATCACAAAATGGGGCAAAACTCACTTCAGATGTCTCACTTAATGGAGTAAATTTTAGGCTCAATTTTGAGGACGACCTGTACTAACCCAGACGTTACCTAGTTGGGTCAGGTGATGTCTACAAGCTAACCACGAAGCACAGAGGGCACTAAGGACCCTACAGTCCTTTTCTCCTTTTCTCTTCCACTCCACAAACCCCACTCTCTCCCAGCATGGATGATGATGTTGCCTAGTTAGATAATGAAAGGTCTGCAAGGAAAGAAGTCAGTTTAAGAGAGCACCAAGGACCTCTCATTTCAATCCTGAGCTAGAAATATTCTCCTTTATTGCCATTATCTCTATTTATCTACCTACCTATGTATCATCTATCCATCACCTATCTATCTCTACTATCTACTATCTAGCACTGGTGATGTTGCCTACTTGAATCACGAAATGTCTGCAAAGAAAACAAGCCAGCTCAAAGAGCACCAAGAACCTCCATAGTCCCCCTCCTCCCTCTCTCCACACACCCCACTCCCTCCTACTACTGATGATGTTGCCTAGTTGGGTCACAAAACGTCTGCAAACAAAACAAGCCAGCTCAAAGAGCACCAAGGTCCCCTCAATCCTTCCCCCCCCCCTTCTCCTCTACTCTTCAAACCTCCCTTCCTTACTAGCACTGATGATGTTACCTAGTTGGGTTTCTTTCTGCAAAGAAAACCAGCCAGCTCACAGCGCACCGAGGAACCCCCTTGGCTAAACCATTTTATTAAGGAACAAAGCCTTAGGGAAAGAGGAAATATAAAACAAGCCGCAAGCACAAAACCCACTGCCCCTATACACACACACAAATGTAAATCTACTTAAAAAGGGTGATTTAACTTGACAAGTCCAATAGAAATATATATATCAGAACATAGACATAAACACATGGGTGCAATTGCAAGTGTTTGCAAGGCCCCCTTCCACCCGGGTCTTCCAAAGTGCAAACCCCGAGCCCCCTTTGGCATCCTGCCTTTCCCTGCACCCCATTCCCACCTAGTCCCAGACACGGTTGATTTTTTTAAAATAAAACGACTTTCAATGACTTCAAAGCCATTTGGCATCTCAATTCGTCACTCTCTTGCCCTTTGCCGGGTTCCAACTCGGCTTCCAAAATAAAATAAAATCCCCACTTTCTTTTCCCGTGTACAGCATTCACACGTGCAAAACAGACCCCCCCCCCCAAAAAGAGGGAAAGCTGGCGGGGACCCGGGAAGCGGGGGGGGGCAGACGGGTCACCCCACTCCACAGCAGGGGCGACCGATCCGGAAAAGGCACCCCACACCGGGAAGAAAGGACCGAGGTCGGACGGCTCACCTTCCCCGCCGCATCTCCACAGCAGCAGTAGCGGCGGCAACAGCGGCGGGAGCTTCGGCTCCGGTCGGGCGTCAAGCCGAAGAGCCTCGGAACCGAAGCGCCTTATCGAATGGAACGCCGCGACGTCAGCCAAGTCTGGCCAATGAGGACGCCGCTTCCCGGCTCTTACGCGAAGGGCCCCGCCCCTTAGTCTCCGCGGAAAAAGAAGAAAAATAAAGCAAGACACAGGAAGCTAGGAAATGAAAGCCCTTCTATAGATCTTCCTCTATGGTTTGGGATTGAACTCCGCCTCGCCTCTTCGAGCCCTCGGCGGGTTTTTTTTAAACCCCGAGCTCGTTTTTTTTAGAGCCGTTCTGCCAGAGGGGGCGCTGTTGCCGTTGCAGAATTTCCCTCCTCAGGGCGGAAGTTTTTGCAATGTTTAGATAGATAGATGGATGGATGGATGGATGGATGGATGGATGGATGGATAGATAGATAGATAGATAGATAGATATAAATGTACAAAATTTATATGAGGGGTCCTTGATGCTGTCTAAGCTTGGTTTTCTTGCAGACATTTCATGACCTAATTAGGTAACATCATCAGTGCTACAAGGGAGTGGGATGCTCAAATGAAAACAAACCCTTCTAGTACTGGTGATGTTGGGTCATGAAAACGTCTGCAAGAAAACCACAAAGCTCAGAGAGCACCAGGATCCCACAGTTCTCCTCCTCTCTGCAAACTCCACTCCCTTCCAGCACTGATGATGTTACATAGTTGGGTCGTGAGACGCCTACAGGAAAACAAGCTCAGAGAGTACCAAGGACTCAACAGTCCTCTTCTCTGCAAACTTCACTCCCTTCCAGCATTAATGATGTTACCTTGTTGGGTCATGAAATGTCTGCAAGGAAACCACCAAGTTTTGATAGCACCAAGGACCCCATAGCCCTCCTCCTCTTGTCTGCAAGCACTATTGTCTACAGAATCTACGGAGATTCAAAGAATCTCAAAGAAAAATAAGAAAATCCTGTTCCTTTTTGGAAAAACACTTTTGGGACAACCAAACTGAGAGAGCTTCAAGGATCTCACAGTCTTCTTCTTCTTCTTCTTCTTCTTCTTCTTCTTCTTCTTCTTCTTCTTCTTCTTCTTCTTCTTCTTCCTCCTCCTCTTCCTCCTCCTCTTCCTCCTCCTCCTCCTCCCCCCCCCTTATTCTCTTCTACTCCACAAACCCCACTCACTTCTAGCACTGATGACATTACCTAGTTAGGTAGTGAAATGCCTGCAAGAAAACAACCAAGCTGGAGGAGCGCCAAGGACCCCCACAATTCAACCCCCAAAATTTAGATGAGACTATTTTTGGGGAGGGGTGAGCTTGAGGGACACCAAGGGAAGTCCAATCTTGGGGCAACTTCTATTAGTGCGAAAAGGAGGAAGACCCAAGTTTGAATGCTGGCTCTATTTCTTGCCTTAGAAATTTCCTCTTCTAAATCCAAGGTGGTAATAAAGAAATCCCAAGTTAGTTTCCTCTTGTGCACAACTAAGGAAGAATGGTGTTGTATATTCATCATTTCCATGCAATTTTGTTGGCTGTAATATTTTGCCCCTCCACCTAAAAACTGCCCCTAATATAGCAAAGGCAAGCTATTCATCATCTTTAATGGCCCCATAATCCCTTGCTGGGTGGAGTCTGGGCAACTGAATGGAGCTAGCAGAGTGTTTTACTGGCCGGATGCTTTTCCTGTTGCCAATGCGGAGTTTTGTTTCAGCAGATATATTCTCAGTGTGCCCAGAGAAAGAAATATCTGCTTCCACCTACGATCGAACTCACAGCCTCCTGATTGTGAGGTGAGAGCTGCACCTCTACGCCACCACATCAGTCTTTTCTCCTTTTAGAAATATGGTGCTCTTATGTTCAAGTATTTACCAAGTGTTTTGCTTTGGTTTTTTACCAGGATAAGATTAGCCAAGTATTGGAAGCTTAAGTGAACAGCTAATAATCCAAAAAGTGAGCAGTTTCTGCATGCCTCTCTGAGAGCTGCTGAACATCCAAGGAAGTGAACTGCTCTCTATTTAAAACAATAGTACACAACCCATTTTGCATAAGAGATCTGCTTTTTGTACGATGTGTCAGGCGTTTTATTTTTATTTTTTTAGATATCAGAACAGAATAACAGAGTTGGAAGGGACCTTGAAGATCTTCTAGTCCAACCTCCTGCTTAAGCAGAACCCCCAATATACCATTTCAGATAAAAGGTTGTCCAGTCTCTTCTTAAAAGCCTCCCCATGTTGGAATACATACAACTTCTGAAGGCAAGTCGTACCACTGATTAATTGTTCTAATTATCAGGAAATTTCTCATTATTTCTAGGTTGTGTTGGAAGAAAATATCCACCTGGGTTCAGGTCCAAGTGGGGAAAAAAGACACTGCAAACATGGGGGCTGTTTGGAAAGATGGTTTAATGGTAGACACGATCACATGCCTTGGATGAAGAAAGAAAGAAGGGAAAAGATACTGAAAGTGTCTGGGTTTTATTTTGAATTTGAGCTTGTATTCTGATTGGTTGTCACACTCCCATCGGGAGTGGAGCAACTCTGTAGGCTGTCCTGAGTCCCAGGCTTGGTTGAGCCTTGTTGGATGATGATGTAATGAAAGGACTTTGGGCAATTCCTACAGCTCTACCTGGAGGTCTTTGTTATGTAAAATAGGTTGGCCCAGGCCAGAGTAACGGCCCATCAGCAAAGGTGAGGAGGGGGAGCTGAGTTTCTGCTTCTGAATTTCTACTTCTTTTTGGGGGGAAAATATTCTGCCTTTTCAGTATATCCCAAAATATTTCATTTTCTTAGGAGATGGGTGGGTTTTAACTTCCAACAGTTGCTTCTCTCCTTGATTGGTTTTCATCCTAACGAAGAACAGGACGGGAGTCCACGAAACCTCTTATCGAACTGAGGGAGAAGAAACACCGTTGGGGACTCTATTTCAAACACTGTTATCATGTCACCCTTAGTCCTTCTTTTCATTAAACTGATAGACATACCCAGTTCCTGCAATCGTTCTTCATTTGTTTTCGCCTCCAGTCCCCTAATCCTCTTGGTTGCTCTTCTCTGCACTCTTTCCAGAGTCTCCACATCTTTTCTGATATTCTGGTGATCAAAACTGGACGCAGTATACCAAGTGTGGTCTTACCAAGCCATTATAAAGTGGATAAATCGGTGTTTTTGAAACTTGGCAAATTTTATGATGACTTTAATTCCCAGAATTCCCCAGCCAGCATTTGATCTTGATTATGGATTCCCCTGCCTGTTCTTTCTGTCTGGGTGGACTTTTCAAACACCCCATTGCAACTGAACAATTAATCAGAATAAAGAGACCCTACTGCTTATTTTAGAAAATGTTTTGATCGATGCATACTACTGAGGTTTATATGGGGTTGATGCTCTACAAATGCTCCAGGATATTGAGAAAATCTATATAGGATTGTTTTTATGCCTTTGATCATGCTCCAATTAATACTAAAGGAAAAAAAGATCTATGGATTAAAATAGTCCTAGTACACACACATGGAGTTAAAACTAGGTCTTATTTCAAAGACAGCAAAACATCAAAACAGAAGAAAACATAACTTAGTGCCTTCAGTTTGGTATTTACAGAAATATTACTTTACATATTTGTGGGTCAAACTGAATGCCATAATTAGGGGAATGGAGAAAGAGTGTGAGAGAGTGCTATCCATCTCTTTCTGTCTGCTATCTATCTATCTTATCTATCTTTATCTATCTATCCATCTATCAATCTCTCTGTCCTATCAATCCATCCATCTCTATCTCTTTCTCCATGCATCCATCTCTATCTCCCTGCCTGCCTATCTACTTATCTATTTCTTTCCACCCATCCATTCATCCATCTGTATCCATCTATTCATTCATCTATCATCTACCTTCCTATCTATCCATTATCTGTCTGTCTGTCTGTCTGTCTGTCTGTCTCTGTCCTCCTCTAGATCCAGCCATCTCTATCACTATCCATGCATCAATCTATATCTATCTATCCATCTGCCTGCCTGCCTATCTACTTATCTATTTCTTTCCATCCCTCCGTCCATCCATCCATCCATCCATCCATCTATCCATCTATCTATCCATAAACTTTGTGAAGAAAATTAAAGACAATTAAAGGTTGTTTAATCCAGAGGTCTATGTCCTAAGTATACTTAACCTCTCAGTATTTTGATGGCGAGACAAAATAGCATCTCTTCTGACTTTGCCCATGTTAACATTTATTCTCTCTTAAGCTCTTCAGCTGTTCTCATATGGCTTTTCTTTCAGATATATACTCCAAATTTAACAAACTGCCTCCCACATCTTGCAGCGATTGGACAATTCAAGAAAATGAAACTATTCAAAGTTTCCATCCATTGCAAGATATCGGGCTTGTTTGTGGATGAACCTTTATCCTTTCCAGCCCACGTAAACTCTAAAAGAAATTATTGTTTCATTTACTTTCTTTTTTTTTTTGCTAGGCTACAAATAGTCTTGTCCTGAAAACTTTCCACCTTTTCTGGAGTGAGGCTTGCTTGTCCCAGCATACAGTGTCAAGGAACGTTGCCCAAACATGGCTAGGTTTTGCAAGCAAGTCTACTCCTGCATAGCAGGTGTGTGAGCTCTGTTTGGGGAGACTTCAAAAGAAACCTTACGTTCCATTTCTCAGAGGTAAATATTTCATTGGCTGAATTAGGAAAACAAATCTAATACGTATTTTAAGATAAAATATATAATCTTGCTTTCTTATTTTGCACACACACACACACAGAGGGGTAGTCCTCGACATATGACCACAATTGAGCCCAAGCTTTCCGTTGTTAAGCAAGGCATTGATTCAGTGAGTTTTGTCCCATTTTATGACCTCTCAGCCACAGTTTGTTAAGTGAATCACCTCCGTTGTTAAGTTCGGAACACGGTCGTTAAAGCTAAACTAGCCACTCCGTTGACTTTGCTTGTCAAAAGGCCGCAACAGCGGGGGTGGGATTCTACCGGTTCTGTTCACCTCTGTAGAACCGGTAGTTCTCAAGAGCATCAGACAGAGAGCATACGTAGAACTGGTTCTATGTCTGCTGCTGTTGTGGCCTGCCTGCCCGCCCGGGCTCTTACCTGACCTTTATTTCCTGCTTTTTCAACCGCAGCTGCTTTGCGCGGCACAACTGTGGTTGAAAAAGCAGCAAAAAGGGCTTTTCCAACCACTGAGCACTTGCACGCAGTGCTGCTCAGCTGTCCGGGCAGCTGAGCAGGTCGTAAATTGCACTCGCATGACTTGTACAACTCATGCATGCATGCGTGATGTAGAGCGACAGAAGCAGTAGTTATACCGGTTGGATCCCATCCCTGCGCAAGAGTGGAATCGTGTTATTACCCAGGACACTGCAGCCATCATAAATATGAGCCAGTTGTCAAGCATCTGAATTTTGATCACGTGGCCATGGGGAATGGTGCAAAAGTCATAAGTAGGAAAAACATAAGCCACTCTTTTCAATGCTGTTGTGACTTCAGTCACTAAATGAACTGTTGTAAGTCAAAGACTATATCCCTCTCTCTCCGTCTCTCTCTCTTTCCCCCTCTCTCTCTTTCTCTATCTATATCTATCTATCTATCTATCTATCTATCTATCTATCTATCTATCTATCTATCTATCTATCTATCTATCTATCTATCTATCTATCTATCTATCTATCTTCCTATCCATCTATCTTCTATCTTTCTATTAATCTATCTATATATCATCTATCTATCTTCTATCTATCTATCTATCTATCTATCTATCTATCTATCTATCTATCTATCTATCTATCTATATCACATATATCATGTGGCTCCAGAGCCGCTGGTTGCCAACTCCTGGCATAATGTTTTAATGTGCGTGAACCTCATTCCTTCAAGCTTTCTTTCTTTCTTTTTTCTGTTAATTCATTAACAAGTAACACAGTATTGTAGGCCGTGACGGAACTAAGAAAGCCACCTATTGTGGTAGCTCCTCAAATTTGGTGTCCTCCATCCATTTGTAACTGCAGCACATCCATTGTCATTTAATTACCCCATAATCCCTTGTGGCGTGGAGTCTGGGCAACTGAATGGAGCTAGCAGAGCATTGAATGGCTGGATGCCCTTCCTATCGCCAATGAGGAGTTTTGTTCAGCAGATATATTCTCATTGTGCCCAGAGAGAGAAATATCAACAGCAGCACACTGATGAAGACTTTATAAGTGGAGTAATTTCCATGGGGTCGCTGTAGTTTTATCACCATATTCTTTGCCATTCAAGAAATGGATTGGAGCTGTTTGTTTCAGAGCAAAGTACATACATTGATGCTCTCAAGTGTTTTTGGCAAATGTCAAGGTTTCATTGCAACTATAAATGCATCAGGCAGCACAGCTTAACAAATCATCTTTTTGGCAGATTTTTAAACTCATTTTCATCTACACCCAAGTGCCTGAAGGGAAAACATTCTTGTTGTTTCCTTCCAACTCGGAGGTATGACTTTTAATTCTCTCTTTTCGCTTAGCTGGTCCCTGTTTCAAGAATCCCGTATAATTCGAAGGCCAGGTAAGATGGTTTAGGTGGTTGGGGATTTTTTTGTGGTAGGAATCAGGGCTGTCCTGGGATCTTTGCATGATGGCTACATACCTGAGCAATCTTTTTATGTCTTCTGCTGCATTCCATATATCAGGAAGCATAGATCTTAATGTAAATCTTAGCTCACAGTGCGGAATAATACATTGTTTTTACAGTTGATTGAGTTTGCTTGCAGTTGTGGATATGTACATGGTGCTGGGCCAAAAAAGAAAAAGGGGAAGGGGAAGGAAGGAAGGAGTATGGAGGAAAGAAAGGAAAGGGAGAGGGAGGGAGGAAAAGTGGGAAGGAAGGGAGGAAGGAAGGGAGGATGGAAGGAAGGGAGTGTGGAAGAAAGGAAAGGGGAAGGGATGGAATGGAAGGAAGGAAAAGTGGGAAGGAAGGGAAAGGAGGGGAGGAAAAGTGGGAAGGAAGGGGGAGGAAGGAGTGTGGAGGAAAGAAAGGAAAGGAAAGGGAGACGAAGGGAGGAAAAATGGGAAGGAAGGGAGCAGGAAGTATGGAAGGAAGGGATTGTGGAAGGAAGGAAAGGGGAGGGATGGAAAGTTAGGGAGGAAAAGTGGGAAGGAAGGAAAGGGAAGGAGAGGGAGGAAAAGTGGGGAAGGAAGAGAAGGAAGGAGTGTAGAGGAAAGAAAGAAAGAAAGGAAAGGGAGAGGGAGGGAGGAAATGTGGGAAGGTAGGTAGGAAAGAAGGAAGGAAGCAGGAAGGATAGAAGGAAGGGAGTGTGGAGGAAAGGAAAGGAAAAGAAAAGAAAGGGGGAAAGATGGAAAGGTAGGGAGGAAAAGTGGGAAGGAAGGAAGGGGAAGGAGAGGAAGGGAAAGTGGGGAAGGAAGGAGTCTGGAGGAAAGGAAGGAAAGGGAGAGAGAGGGAGGGAGGAAAAGTGGGAAGGAAGGAAGGAAAGGAAGAAAGAAGGAAGCAGGAAGGATGGAAGGAAGGGAGTGTGGAAAGGAGGGAGGAAAAATGGCTTCCTTCCTTCCTTCCTTCCTTCCTTCCTAATCGTGCAATCCTGATCCATTGAGAATTCTTATTTGGTAGAGATATAGCTTGACATAACCCTTGAGAACAACAGTACGTAGAGCTGTTGAAAGCCCTCTTTTGAAACCATGTTCTCTGTGTTCTTCAAGCAAAAACATTAAACTGATCGTTTCAAGCTCGACTGAACTGTCACGCTAGCAGGAGATATTAGGAAGTTAGTCCAACATATGTGGAAGGTATCAAGTTACAGAAAGCTTGTCTATTATAAAGGATTTATGTCATTTGATACCAAATTCTCTCTCTCTCTCTTCAATATCTATATCAAAACAAAGCTGGAAATTTTCTTCTCTAAATGATTGGCTTTAGAAGAGGAGTATTAATAAAAATCCCACAATTATTTTCTCATCACCTCACATCTACACATGCCTGGAGAGACATAGAACATAGACTGATAGAGTTGGAAGGGACCTCAAAGGTCTTCTAGTCCAACCCCCTGTTCAAGCAGGAATAACAGAATAACTTTCATTTCCTTATGATTTCAAGTATATCTCTTTAATGCTTCAGATGTTTGTTTAAAAAAAATTGTGGCATGCTCAGTTTAATAATTCATAAATAAGCGAAACAGAAATAAAACTCAGAAATGCCTAACAGTTATGTCACGTGAGACACAGATTTCCAAAAAATCTGTTAGGACCTTTCCTCAGATAATCCTTTTGAGAATGGCATTGTTTTCATGGAATATGAGCTTGAAATATCGGTGTTTCTTTTTCTCTTTATTTGTAATTGCATCACAACATACGAAGTATGGGTAGAATGTAAACATCATTTTTTAATCTTGGAAAGCGCTAATATGAAGGGAAATTTTATTTTCTTCCCCAAAGCTCAAACAAAGCCAAGGCAAGACCGAATAAAATAGAATATAGAATAGAAGAATAGAATAGAATAGAATAGAATAGAATAGAATAGAATAGAATAGAATAGAATAGAATAGAATAAGAAATGGAATGACATAGGAATAGGAATTAGGATATCAAATCATATCGAATAGAATCTGGACCTTGGAGGTCTTTCTAGTCCAGCCTGCTGTTCAAGCAAGAAAACCTATTCTATTTCAGATTAAATGACTACCATGTTTCTTCTTAAAAATCATCAGGAATGGAGCGCCCATGATTTCTTGTGGCAAGACTGTTCATCGTCACTGGTTAATTGTCCTCACTGTTAGGAAATTCTCCTTATTCCAGGTTGTCTCTTCTCTCCTGGATTAGTTTTCCCGCCATTGTTTCTTGTCTTGCCCTCTGGTGCCTTGGAGAATAATTTGACACCCTCTTCTTTGGGGCAGCCCCTCAAATACTGAAGATTGTTATCATGTTGCCTTAATTCTTCTTTTCTTTGGACTAGTCAAATCCAAATCCTGCAGTTGTACTTTCTTATGTTTTAGTCTCCAGCCTCTGATCGTCTTAGTTGTTCTTCTCTGGACTTTCTTACAAGGTCCCAACATCTTTTTTGTAGTATGGTCAGAACATTGGTTGCGGTATTCCAGGTGTGGCCTTACTAGGCTTTATAAAGCAATGCTATATTTCATGTGATTTTGATCTTTGCTCTGTTTATATAACGCAGGATTGTATTAGCTTTTTGGCTACTGCTGCACACAGCTGGCTCATATTGAAGTAATTATCCCATATATCTACATGATGTGGTTTCCATGGTAACTCTTCTGAATTTTGGTAAGTTCAACAACCTCAGAATATGTCCAAACATATTCCATATAGTTTATTTTTGCTACTCTACTCTACTACCAGTTTATACTATGATAACCTGAGCCAGGGGTGGGATTCTACAGTTCGCACCTGTTCGCTTACAGGCCTAATCCTGTCAGGAAGGCAGGAAGGAAACCATTCTGGTGTTGCTTACAGAAACTGCCTCTCCTTTTAACTCTTTTACATTCTTTGCAGGACTAGACTTCCTGTCTCAGGAATTTTATCTAGAGTATCTTTTTTCTCCTCCTTTGCTGGTACTTGTGCTTATGTGGACGTGAACCATTCAAAGTTACAAGAGCACTGAAAAAAGTGACTTATGACCATTTTTCACATTTACGACTGTTGCAGCATCCCCACAGTCTTGAGAGGCCAGGTGAAGAGAAGTGTGCCTCAATGTGAGTGATATTGAGTTGTCCACACCCAGCTAATAACATGACCACCAAGCCACGTCCACCCCGTCACATGATCACCAACTAAGCCACAACCACAGAACTGGTTGTTAAAAAAATTGAATCCCACCCCTCTCTACTACCAGTTTATACTATGAATACCTGAGCTAGCAAACCTGGTAGGAGCCTAGCTGAGATCTAGCCAAATCTATATCTTTCACTACACACCTTCCCTATGCTATGTTGCTTCTCTAGCTCATTATAAGAGTTGAGTTAATCTATGATGACAGAAAAAAATCAGCAGTGTTTTGGCAGCACAACTTAGGACCCACACATTTTATTAAAAGACATACATTGGATCACAACTGCAAATGCCTGTTCATATTTGTAGATCTAGGACAGAGGTTTCCAAACTTGTCAACTTTAAGACTTGTGGACTTCAACTCCTAGAATTCTCCAGCCAAGTGGCTGGAGAATTCTGGGAGTTGAAGTCCACAAGTCTTAAAGTTGACAAGTTTGGGGATCCCTGGTCTAGGACTTTGGGAATAGGCCTATGTTTTCCGTAAAGTTTGGTTCTTATTCTTTGGAGTAATAGTGAAATACTTTTAATCAACTTTTTAATTTCACCCGAAAATTTCTTCAGAATTTCATGCTGAAATCTGGCAGCCCAGAATTTTGGTTTGCATATGCAATATATGAACAAAGGCTATCCCAAAGGTGCTTTTCCAAAAAGCAACTGGAGTTTTCTGGGTTCTTGTTCTCCTTGAAAACGTTTCACTTCTCATCCAAGAAATTTCTTGTGAACTCCACAAGAGGCATCAACCAACCTGGCTGAGAGCTTAAGCGAGCTGAACGAGTGGGTGGAAAACATGCATGCAATGCCAAGCTCTTGGATAGACTGGGAAGTAAAACAACAAAATGAAATGAGTAAAGGCAAAAACAAGACAGTCCTGTAACCTTGGGAAGAAAACTGTATGGGTGCAGTCACACCTGGAGTTTTGGCTGGACTTGTCTTTTGGGTGCCAGGATTGGGGGGGGGTTTGCTAGATTTTCTATTTGTTTATTGTTTTATTATTATTTTCTCCTCCTCTTTCTGCTCCTCCTCCTTCTTCTTGTTCTTCTTCTTTGTCTCCTCCTCTTCCTCCGCTTCCTCCTCCTTCTTCCTGTTGCTCTTCTTCATCTCCTCCTTCTCATCCTCATCCTCTTCCTGCTCCTCCTCTTCCTCCTCTTCCTCTTCTTCCTGTTCTTCTTCTTTGTTGCCTCCTCCTCCTCTATCTCCTCCTTCTTCTTGTTGTTCTTCTTTGTTTTATCCTTCCCCTTCTCCCTCTCTTCCTGCTCCTCCCCCTTCTTTTTCCTGTTCTTCTGTCTTCTCCTCCTCCTCTGCTTCCTCCTCCTTCTTCTTCCTGTTGTTCTTCTTCATCTCCTCCTTCTCCTCCTCTTCCTACTCCTCCTTCTTCCTGTTCTTCTTTGTCTCCTCCTTCTCATCCTCTTCCTGCTCCTCCTCTTCCTCCTCTTCTTCTTTGTCACCTCCTCCTCCTCCATCTCCTTCTTCCTGCTGTTCTTCTTCATCTCCTCCTTCTCATTTTCATCCTCTTCCTGTTGTTCCTCTTCATCTTCTCCTTCTCCTCCTCTTCCTCCTCTTCCTTCTTCTTCCTGTTATTCTTTGTCTCCTCCTCTTCCTCCTCCTCCTTCTTCGCCTCCTCCTCCAGCTTCTTCCTTTTTTTCTTCATTTCCTCCTTCTCATCCTCTTCCTCTTCCTTCTCCTCCTCTTCCTGGTCCTTCTCCTCTTCTTCCTGTTCTTCTTCTTCATCCTCTCCTTTTGATCCTCCTCCTCCTCCTGCTGCTGCTCTTCTTTTTCCTGTTCTTCTTCCCCTCCTTTCCCCCTCCTCCTCTTCTTCTTTTTCTTCAAGGAGGAGGAGGTGGAGAAGGAGGAAGAGAAGAAGATGGGCAATTGTAAAATCTTTTAAAGAAATAAAATATAATGTGATTTGAGGCTAAGATCAGAAAGATTAAAAACCAAGACACAACGAAAAAGGGAAAAATATGCCAAAGACAATCAAGATGAGCTGAACACTTCCCAAAATAGGTCCAGGGAGGGAAGACTAAATTTTAGGAGGCTTCTAAAGACAAGCAGGATCACCCACATTGGGATCTTAGGTGACTGGGAAATTCTGGTCCTTGACAGGTATGGTGACGAAGAAGCACTTTTCCTTCTCTTTCCTTTCCTGGCTTGAAACGTCGTCAAGCAAAAACAAAGGAAGTCCAGTTGTCTTTTGGAAAAGCTCCTTGGGGGTGTCTCCACTGTCATCTCTCCCACCTTGTGTTCCCTGCTTGGCTAGGTTATGTTCTGACCAACATTTGCTGAGACCATAATTAAGCACACACGTAGTCCAAACAACTCTCTTTTTATTTCAACACTGGGAATTATGTGCATTCCCAGCCGGTAATGAATCCCAGTCTCTCTAATTAAGCACTCATCTTTATCTCCTTTGAATTGTTGCCAACAACTAGAGTGCCAAATTAACTGTAAAAAACCAAATGGAGTACAAAGTCCATACAGAGCTTCAGGGTTTAATCTGAACAAATCAAACAACGTTGCTTCCTGCAAATGTTCCTGTCCCTTTGCACTTCCTCTATATCTTATGGGAGGGGCAATCACCTCCAAGCCTTACTCCAAAGTCGCCCTTTTTGTCTCAGCTGCTCTTGCCTTCTGGCAGTTCTGTGCACGTACACACTGGGAACAGGCTCCCCTTGTTCCTCTGCCTCACTGCTGCCAGATTCTGGAGGCTCTGGAGTCAGCACACAACTCCCAGATGGTCCTGGCCCCATCTCTGTATCAGATGCAGGACCCTCGTCCGAGTCCTCCCCAGACTCCTGGACTGGCCCATGTTCTTCCCCACTGTCCGATTCTGCTGCCATCTCCGCAGGCTGCCGGTGGACTACAACAGGTTGAAACTTAACATGCAGTGACATTCTTAAGCCAGGGATGATATAAGTAATAGGGAAAATATATATAATGTTGTAGAAAATGCAAGGTTGGACAACTTAAACTTTTGTCAAGTAGCCAGTCTTCCCTTGTTTAGTATTTTCCAGTATTTTCAATGTTCGATATTCCCAGATGATTTGAGAGTTAGCATCCAGATATCTTGATCTGTTCAGAGAAGTCTGTCATTCAACAAAATGTGTGTCAAATTGACCCACATTGTCCCACATTGACCCACATTAAACATTGTCTTCACTCACAGCTTCACTATAACAAGGAGGGAGGTGGACAGAAGGCAAGGGAGAGAGAATGGCATTCAAGCATCCATCGGTACCTATGGGACATTGCTGGCATCCGAAGAACACACCAAGTAGATGTTTTGGCATTTTTAGACAGTTCCCCATAATAAAATGATTATGTGTGATTGGTGGATGTCATGGCATAGAGGTGGCCTGTAGGAAAAAGGAGGAACTAACTATGCTTGCTTTTGTGCGGGAAATCCCAGAGTTGGTTTCGCTTCTCCTGTAACAATGTGGTTTATTCAGTTATACTCAGAGGTGATATTCAGCTGGTTTGGACTGGTTCTGGTGAACTGGTAGTGGAAATTTTAACCAGTTCAGAGAACTGGAAAATATCACAGCTGGCTGGCCCCACCCACTTGCCCCCCACCCTATCCTATATTTCCTTGATTTTTTACCTCAGCTGATTCGCGTGGCAGAGATAATTGCTGTATCTCAGCTGAGCTAAAAAAAACAGCTCACCTCACCAGCCCTGACAGAGGTCGGTTTCTGAATTGTTCAGAGTATTGCAGCATAAATTCAGCGCCAGAAAAGTAAACATAGGTGGCTGAGGCTTCATTTAACTTCTTTATAAACACATAAAGTACATTTTACAATACCAGTTGTAAATTTCTCCAACATGGAGCAAACTGAAACAGAAGCAGACATGTTACAGGTTCAGAGCAGAGCTCTAGTTTTCAGCAAGCAAGCAAGACACACAGCAGAGGAGAGAAGCAGTTTCATTTTCAATAGACAGACTCAGAGTTTAACATAGCTTCAGAGCTTAATATAGAGCCACGCCTAGACTACTTCCTCAGTTTCAATTTCCAAACAGTCCTCATTGGCTGACTCAGTTGCTATGCCTATTCATTGGCAGACCTTGTTACCATGCTCTATTCCAGTTCATGATTATACTCTGACATGAATGTTGCACAGTTGATGCCATGTTTCCTCTTTATTTTGTGTTCAGTATCACTCCCATACTTTCTGAGCAGTCAGAATAGCTGTCATCTGGGAGCTTGTCACCCATCGGTCGGAGATCTGCTTGTGGGACGCAGCCAACAGTTGACAGCTTCATCTACATGTGGATTGTTTGGCCCTCAGAAGTATTGCATTGTGGGATACCTTGAGGTGAGTTTATCGTTATTTATTGTAATGTTTATTGTAAAGTTTATCATAATGCCAAGAAGATACACACATTGTAGGCATCCCGAATTTGTCATCCATTTCCTTCTGTCTAAAATTTGATCCCATATTTTCAAGGCTAAGCAGCAGAAGAAAAACATAGAACATAAAATAATATGGTTAGAAAGGACCTCCTTGGAGATCTTCTAGTCCAGTGGGGAATAACCATTTTGGGTTCCTGTGTCAAAAATTGTGCTTGTGCTTATGCTTGTGCTTGTGCTTCCATGCTTGCGCTCACGTGCCAGCACCCAGAAGGCAATGCATGCCCCCCCAGGCTCCCGAGGCATGCATGTGTAATCCCCACCCACCCACCCCCTTACCTGCCCTGCGCCTCACAGCTGATTTTTGGCTGGTTTGAGGCCTTTTTTGACCTCCCAAAGGCTTGAGGAAGGCTTCTGCAGGCTTTGCAGGCCAAAAACTAGCCCCGTTTCATCACTTCCGGTATTCTCAGAAAAACAGGAAGTAACAAAATGGGGCTAGTTTTCGGCCTGCAAAGCCTGCAGAAGCCTTCCTCATGCTTTTGGGAGGCCGAAAAAGACCTCAAACTGACTGAAAATCAGCTGTGAGGCATGCACATACTCAGTGAGATAAGTTTGCCTGCAGCTCGCGTGCTGGTACAAATGGCTCTGGGCATTTGGCCATAGGTTCGCCATCATGGTTCTAGTCCACCTCTCTGCTCAAGCAGGAGACACTACACTATTTTGAACAAATGGTTGTCTAATTTCTTCTTCAAAGCCTCCAGTGATGGAGCAGCCACAAATTGTTCCATTGGTTGTCCCAAAGGTGCTTTTTCAAGAGGCAACTGGACTTTCTGGTTTTTTTTTTGAAGACGTTTCACTTCTCATCCAAGAAGTTTCTTCAGAGAGCTGAAGAAACTTCTTGGAAGAGAGGAGAAACTGGGAGCAAAAAGGCTCTTCTGAGGCCAGGAAGGTTCCAAAACGGGGTGTAGAAAGGTGCAAAATAAAAAAGCCACACCCACCCAGTCATATGGCTATGCCCATCCATGTCCACAGAACTGGTCATAAATTTTTTTTGAATCCCACCACTGAATAAAATCCTTACCCCATCATAAGGCCTAATTCTAAGGATTAGTCAATCATAAGAACGCTAATCTCTAAATTGGAGCTTTATTTATAAATCAGAAATTAGTTAAGAAATATTGCACAAGCCTGAACTTCTTAAACAGTTTTCTGTTCCTTTGTCCCTAAGGAATCCATATTTTGAATTGCCAAAGCATTACATTCATCATTCAGGGATACTTTGAATTTGCCATAAAAGAATTTCTGTTCTTTAAACTCTGCCTGACCTGAAGGCAGAGCTGCTTCTTAGTTCTGTCTTGCATTCAGACATTTGTCATCACTATCAACTTTTCACCCTTCCAGAAAGACAGAGAGAGAAAAAGAAGAAGAAGAAAAGAGAGAAAGCAGAACACTGTGAGCTTCTACAGCAGAGACAAATTCCTAGTCCAGTGATGGCAAACCTTTTTGTTGTGGTGTATCGAAAGTGTACATGCCGGCACCCACAATGCAATGTGCCTCCCCCCACACATGCGTGTGCAACACCCCCACTCTGCACTGTGCATGCACGTGCCTCCCAGCTGATTTTCAGCCTGTTTGAGGCATTTTTCACCCTCCTGGAGGCTCGAGGGAAGCCTCTGCAGCCTCGAGAGGCCAAAAAACGGGCCTTCCAGAAATACTGGAAGTGCCTGTTTTCAGCCTCCAGTGGGCCTCTGGAGCTCAGAGGAGGCCGTTTTTGTCCTCCTGGAGGCTCGAGGGAAACCTCTGCAGCCTTGGGAGGCTGAAAATGGGCCCATTTCAGCACTTCTGGTATTTCCGAAAGGCCCATTTTTTGGCTTCCCGAGGCTGGAGAGGCAGTTAAGTTTGGCTGGGACAGGGAGTTGACTAGATGATCTATAAAGTCCCAGTTCTGTTAATCTGTAATTCTTAGTTGCTTCAATTGGCTATTCCCAAATCATGTGGCCTTTATATTATGGAGTTAATTCTGCTTTCTCTCTCCTTGGTGAGATTTCCTGGAAAGAGGATAGACTTTTCAGGAAAGAGAACAGACAGAATCAGACACAGGAGGCTTAGGACTGTGAGGTGAAATTATCTTTCATCAAATCCCGAGAATGAGGCCATTGTTCCCTTCTCACTTCTGAGAGCAATGAAGCAGGGAAGTGTGAAAAGCACAGGGCATGTACAAATAAACTTTTCTGTCAGCTCATCTTCCTTCTTGGTCTCTGGCGCTTGCAGAGTGGTTTATGCAGGGGGCGGGGTTTGAAATCCGTTAGTCCAGAGGCGGTATTCAGCAGGTTCTGACCAGTTCTGGAGAACCAGTCGCGGAAATTTTGAGTAGTTTGGAGCAATGGTCACCAAGCAGTGGGCCGGGGGAACAATGGTGATCCACAAGAAAATTTTGGTGGTCTACAGGGAAATGTCACCCCCAAAGCACCCCCCAAAGCAATTAATCCAGGCTGCATGGGAACACAAGGCTGTGCCACACACATGGCCCATGGAAACACAAGGCTTGCGTCGCTTGCATTGCGAACAACATGAGGTAGTGAGGGAAGGGGGGAAAGGGCGGAGGGGGGAACTTGCCCCACTTGCCTCATGCCCCTTGCCTGCCCACCGGGCTGCTTCTTTCTTCTGCTGCTTTTGGCTGCACGCAAGGAAAGCAGCAAAAGTCTTTCTTTCTCTCCGCCAAACTCCACCAGAAACGAGTCTTCGGGACCCTGCAAGACCTCCTGCTCCAAAAGGCTGCGCCAGCGCAACAAGTCTCAGAAAGACTCATTTCTGGTGGAGTTTGGGGGAGAGAAAGAAAGACTTCTGCTGCTTCTGCTGCTTTCCTTGCATGAAGCCAAAAGTCTCTCCCCCTGAGAACAGAACTGGAGACAGTATCCTGCAATCCCAAATAAAGAATGATCTATTGGTAGGAAAATGGGGTGAGGAATTTTCCTGCAGACCTTTTTTTGGGATTTTCCCAGGGTCTTTGGTCCATTGGATTTAAAATTATAANAGTCCCAGCTGATCAGCTAGGTCTTCTTTGGTTGCCCTGCACAGGAGAATGGAGCTGGAAAGCAGGTTAGTGGGGTGCGGAGGGAATGAGAATTTTATAGTAACCTTCCCTCAGAAGTGGGGAAGGAATGGAGATTTTACAGTATCTTTCCCCTGCCATGCCCACCAAGCCACGCCCACAGAACTGGTCGTAATTTTTTTTGAATCCCACCACTGCATTGATCTACTAAGAAATCATCACCATGGAACCCCCCAAATAAGATCAAAGAGAAGATTTGTGTCTGCCCTTTCTTAGGATACGAAGAAATGCTTCACCTGTGATTCCAGGCACCCCTACCACCCACTTTTCCAAACCAACAGCCACTCCATTGAAAATGTGGTCACCCGTTTGGAACGTGATCGGAAGAAATGGTGGCAATCTGAAAACGGTGAGTTGGCTTCGGCTGGCTTTATTACTTTTAGCCAATTTGCTTCTGCTGTTTATTTGTCCAACTTCCATCTGACCATTTCACGAGCAAAGTGGCAAATCCCTGTCTCTGGATGGTATTTGGCCAGAAAGGTTAATACTTGTTGGTAGCAAAGTCAGGTTCTAAAATTATCCAACGAAACCAATTGATGGCTCGGTGCCTAACATCAAGCAGAGGGACAGCCATTTCCTGCAATAGCTGTCACATTTGGAAGGATAGGAGATTTAAATTATTTGCAGTATCATTGAATATCTTCTATTTAACAGAATAATAGAGTTGGAAAGGGCCTTGGAGGTCTTCTAGTCCAACCCCTCTGTTCAAACAGGAGAGTGTATACCATTCCAGAGAAGTGGTTATCCAGTCTTTTCTTAAAAGCCTCCAGTGATGGAACATCCACAACTTCTGAAGGCAAGCTGCTCCACTGATTAATTATTCTCATTGTTAGGAAGTTTCTCCTTAATTCTAGGTTAGTTCTCTCCTTGTTTAGGTTTCTATTCATTGTTTTTTGTCCTTCCTTCAGGT
The DNA here is from genome assembly GCA_004320025.1 of Laticauda laticaudata. Lineage (NCBI taxonomy): Eukaryota > Metazoa > Chordata > Lepidosauria > Squamata > Elapidae > Laticauda > Laticauda laticaudata. The sequence continues at coordinate 1,335 of BHFT01005549.1, read as the reverse complement.
GCTTTGGATAATAGGCTGATCCACGTCTTCTTTCTGTGAGCCCCTCAGATTCTGGAGCAAATCGATCATGCCCCTCAGTCCTTCTTCTCTCTAGACTGGCCATACCCAATTCCAACAATCGTTCTTTATATGTTTTATTCTCCAAGCTCTTAATCATCTTGGTTGCTCTCCTCGGCACTCTTTCCAGAGACTCAACATCTTTTTTAATAATGTGGTGACCAAAACTAGATGCTGTATTTCAGATGTGAAATACTGGATTCTAAAGATTTAAATATTTTAAGATGCTAAAATGACACTAGCCCATTAATTAAGTTGGAGAAATGCAAGAAGGAAAAAAAACCCGGGATCAATTAATTATACATTTGAATGTTTGCAATTTTTATACCACTAATGCATCCATTCATTATGATCTAAAATGAATGGAATCAGATAGAATAAGAATTTGTGCTTTGTAAGGCTTGCACATTGTGTGTGTGTGGGGAGGCATTCCTTGTAAAATAATTGTGATCATTCTGATAATAATCAAGATAATTATCAAAATTGTTTGAGAGTTGGAAACATAAGTCATCAAATTGAGTTAGTTAACTGTGTCCCCAGAAAATTAACCTCAGAGGTCCCACAAAATGTCAATCCTCTGGCCATTTTCTTTTGAAAACAAAACATATCCTTGAAGTGGTTTCTATAGGATAAACCCTAAATGCAATTGATTCATCAGAAAGACAATAAATATTTTCTTATTTTTTGTTCATTTTTCTATGACCTGCATCTGGCTTATTAATTCGCAGGTGTTGACCATGTCAGTATTCAGCTGGACTTGGAAAACATGTTTCAGTTCAGTCATCTTATTCTGATTTTCAAGGTACCAAAAATATACTATTTACATTATTTAATCACCTGGTAATTATTTAGAGTATTTATTTATTTATTTATTTATTTGTTGTTTGTTTGTTTGTTTGTTTTGATTTGTCTATTGCTTACAAGATAATAGGCATAAGTATAAACATCGTTATGAATACATGAAATCGGTACATATAAGAAAAATAAAAAGAAACAATAGGACAGGGACGGTAGGCACATTGGTGCACTTATGTGCGCCCCCTATAGACTTCTTAGGAAAGGTGTGAGGTCAATAGTAGACAGTCTAAGGTTAAAGTTTTTGGGGTTTGAAGAAGAAACCACAGAGTCAGGTAGATTATTCCAGACATTGTTCAGGCAATGCCTGCTTTTATCTTGTTTAGAATCAACATTGTGTATCTCAGAATTACTTAGCTGCTGTTGACTAGGATCCACGATCATCTGGAAGGCAATTTATCTTTTGCAAAAAAAAAAAAAAGA
>BHFT01005548.1:0-16979 GCA_004320025.1 Laticauda laticaudata | reverse complement strand
TGGTGGAGGAGGAGCATTCCACAATTCAAGCTGAGCCTGTGAATGAGGAGACTAAGCACCTCCCACTACTGGATGCTCTGAACAGCTCACAGGAGAACAACAGTATCTATAGTAATAGAATCTTATAAGTCTGATTGTGCTTTCCCCCACCCTCACTTTATCTTTGTGTGAATTAGTGGGGAATCCTATCTAAGGTATTTCCTCAAGTAACTCTTTTTAGAATGGGCTTAAACTGTGCTTCTCTGATTGTTCCCTTGGTACCAGATCTTCTGACTGTCCTTCAGAGTCATTCTCCGTGTCCTCTTTATTGGCCACCAATTTAATTTGTTTTATTCAAATTATTTAAAAAGCCAACATTATTAAAAATAATTTCGCTGACTAATCTGGCCAGAATTGATCAACTCAATGAATAAATTAATCAATATCTGGAATTGTACATCCATATACACATGTTCTTCTCTTACAAATGATGGCTAGTATTACATTGTGATATATGTATATAGTCAGAATGGGAAACCAGGAAATAATATGATTGATAGATTTTTCAGTCATAACATGACATTGATGAGTTGAAAAGTCCTTTTCAGCCAAAGTATCGCCTTGGTTTCTCACAATTGATGATAATAAATCAGAAGAATTCCTGGGAGGAGTAAATAATAAAATGTGGTTGTGGGCTTGTGTGTTCTGAGGAAAATATGCCAGACAAGTCTTACCATACATGACAAGTCTTATCAGAGGAGCCAGATGCGAGGGTTGTAAAGCACTATGAAGTGGTATATACGTGTAAGTGCTTTTGCTCTGCAATTTAAACAAGAAAGGGTTGTAGAGCAATATGAAGTGGTTTATAAATCTTAAGTGCTATTGCTATGTACAGAAATTTACAGAAAGACATACTGGATCAGTTGTCATAGAGGTCAACAATGACCTTGCAAGGTGTTGGAGTTCCTTGACATCTGATGACAAATGGGCTACAGGCTTTAGGACTGTTGGCTGAGCAACCAGGGCTAACAGCTGTAGGACTACTGGAAGAAAAGTTGTTTAACTATTGAAAATATTCAAAGACTGAAAACAAAGATCTGAAGGACAATGAAGAAGATGCACTGAAACTAGTATGGCTTACTGACTACTGGAGATATCAAGCTGGTCTACAAGAAAGACCAAATGAAGAACAGAAAAGAGACGTGTCAATACATAAACAAAATAGCAGGCAAAGCAGATCTGTCAATTGAAGAAAGGGACAGAGAGGCTAATTCTGCCTTTACAAGACCAATCCTTAAGAACAAATGTATGCAAAAACAGGATTGAGAAGATAGTAACAGACAGTAAATGCAAAGAAACTGAAGAAACAGAGGATCACCTAGTTAACTGCTGTAAGAAAACTGGAAAAATTGACTATAAGTAAAGGCCATGTCACACTGCCCAACGGATGCAAAAAGGACACAACGGAAGAGAAAAATGTTCCATCTGTTGTTATCTGTTGTTATCCGCTCTCCAGAAGGGCAAAAATTTGCATAATTGGAGCGATAACACGGACGCGGGGAGGACGCAGGGCGGATGCAAAGCGGATGCGGAACGGAAGCCCAGCGGATGGCGCATCTCTAGGCTTTCGGGGGGCCTCAGCAAAGCGCGACGCGGAACGGAAACAACGGATGCAGAACGGGATGCACAGCGGATGAAGAGGATGCATAGCGGAAGCAGCGGATGCACAGCGGAAGCCTAACGGATGCCGTGCGTTAATTGCGCATGCGGGGGGATGCATTGCACAAGCCCCCCGGATACAAAGGGAAGCAGCTCGCACGTGGCCAGCATTGGAGGAAAGACCTGCTGCTGGATACCTCGAGTTCTTGCCTGCATGTCTGCCTGCAAGCTTTGCTACCAGCCTGCCTCCCAGCCTCCTGGGCAGCCTCCCTGCCAGCTCCCTGGCCAGCCTTGCTGTCTGCCTGCCCAGCCTTGCTGCAGCCAGTCTGCCTCCAGCCTTGCTGCCAGCAAGTCTGCCTTCCAGCCTTGCTGCCTGCCTGCCTGCCAGCCTTGGTTCATGCCTGGCCTGCCAGCCTTGGTTCAATGCGCTGCCTGCCGCCTGCCTGCCAGCCTTGGTGCCTGCTCCCTGCAGCCTCCTGCAGCCTTGGTACCAGCCTTCCTTGGCCAGCCTTGGTGCCTGCCTGCCTGCCAGCCTTGGTGCCTGCCTCCCTTCCTGCCACCCTTCCTGCCGGCTAGCACCCCACAACCATGCGGAAGCACAGCAAGCCTCGCCATCTGCTGGCCAGCCCTTGCAAGAGGGACAGGGCTACCATCCCGCCCCTGGCCCTCACTCTGGTTCTGCTGGGGCTTCTGCAGCACGGGCTTGCTCTTCTGGGGCTTGGGGCTTCTGCTGCTTCTGCTTCTGGAGGAGCTGATGACAAGCACTCCAGCACCAGCCACCTCCACAGCACCTGCACCCTTTCACCCTGGGACTGAGTGACCAAGAGGAGTACCAGAGACCATTTTTGTCTTATAGCTTGCTGTTAATAAAGTCTATTTTGATTCCACACACTTGCTTCATTCTTTTTTTAAATAAAAGTCTTGCTGGAAACTTTTAGAAATGGTTTAAGCCTTTGCAGTTTGTGGGATGGGTTAAGAGAGCTGTGGATGGGCAGGGATTACCTTTGGGATGGGTAATAGTTGTGGATAGATAAACCTCCAGTGCAAGCATAGTGGGACTGTATGGTCCACCCTCCCAAGTGCCACCCCTATGGCCCTTCATTATCAATTACAATGTAAGCATTGATCCACACATGTCAAACATAAACACAACTCTTTATTAAACGCCCTGTTCATTGTTAGGCCCACCCAACATACATGGCCCAATCTCATCAGTGTGATGAGACAGGCTGAAGGAAGCATCCATTAAGCATCTACCATCCTGTCTTGCACTCCACTGCTCCAGCTGGGAGTTGCACCAGTGTTTAGGAGGTTGTGCTGCTTCTTCGCCTCACGTGAGGCTCTTTTGGGCCCTTGCACACCCTCAGTGTCATCAGGTTTTGCCCTTGCCTCCATTCCCAGGTCCATGTCCCATTGCCTTGCTGAGGTCCACGAGCTGTTCTGGTAGCGGTGCGCATGAGATTGTGCAGGATGCAGGCAAGCTTCCACGATCCTCCTCACGACCTTGGGCGATGCTGCATGGTGGTGAGAATACCTGGAACCTGTTGGCCAGGATGCCAAAGGCGTTCTCCACCACCTGCCTTGTTCCTGGACAGCCTGCAGTTGAAGTCCTCTCTTCACGGTGAGGTATTTAGAGGTGTAGGGCTTCATGAGGTAGGTTGTGAGGGAGAAGGCGTCATCCTCACGATGAAGTAGGAAACATCTTGCGTGTCATTGGGCAGCGGGTCTGGATCTGGGAAGCCCACCATTAGGTTGCTTTCCAGCCCCTCCTTGAGGTGACTGGCGTTGTATGCCTGGGCATCTGAAGATGAGCCGTTGCCTGAAGCATCGATGTACATGAATTTGTAGTCAGCATCGACCATGCAAAGAGGATGGTGCTGGAAGAGCCCTTGGAGTTGTGATAAGTGGACCCCGACTTGGCTGGAGCTTTGCAGGCCACGTGCCTGCCATCTATGGCTCCAACGGCGTGGGGAAGTTCCACTTCTGATACCACTGCTCTGCAACTGTCTTCCAGCCTTGTTCAGTGGTGGGGCACTGGAGGAGCTCCTTCTTGTATTCTTCTATGATGGCCTGCACCACTTCTCTGACCACAAAGCTGATGTGTGCGTGGTGGCACCCTCCAGCCGTGCTGCATGCTCCTGTAGGTGGTCCCTGAAGCCAGGGTGGCGGAGAGTGAGTGTCACCTTGAGCCCAGGGTCCAGGCTGGGTGGAAGTTGGTGTTTGTCTTTGTCAACCTGGATGTCAGGCGCTGCACAAGTTCATCAAACATGGCTGGAGGCATCCTCATGAAGTTCTGGAACGCCCGAGTGTCTTCGCTCCTGAGCTCCACCATCAGCTTGTCGTAAAGTACGTACTGTGCTCTTCTGGAGAACCATCTTCGGAGCCAGACTTTTTTTGGTGCCTCCTTTCTTCCCGTAGTACTGTTCACAGGGACTGTAGATGGTTTCGCAGTGTTGCAGAAGGATGTTGGCTGCCGAAAGGATTTTGTCGGCAATCCTCGCTGGACATGACTGGATGCTGTGGAAAGGAAGAGTCAGATGAAGGCTGCAGAGGTCTGGCACAGCTGGGCTGCTGGGCTGCAAGTGAGAGGCAGACGAGTTGCTCCCCCTTTTATAGGCAGTATAGGTGTCCCTTTGCATCCTCTAGGCATCCTCTAGACATCCATAATACGAGATAGGTCCCTTCTGCGAAAGTTTTTTCCGTTTTAAACGCTTTGTTTTCGTTCTGCATCCGTAAGGCATCCGTTCTGCTTCCGTTCCGCGTCTGTTCCGCTTCTCCCTGCGTCGAGCGGATGGAGTTGCGTGGATGCGCAGCGGATGCCTAGCGGATATAGCGGATGCGTAACGGATGCCTAGCGGATGCAGAACGGACGAATTGGATACATTTTCCGCGCAAAAGTTTTGGGAGCCCAAAACTTTTTGACGGATGAAACGTCAATAAACGGATGCTGGACGGATAGAGAGGAAGCAAACGGAGCAGGTGAGACATAGCGTTTTCCAACGGATGGCAAGCTTTTTTGTCCGTTTTACATCCTCTTTGCATCCGTTCGTGCAGTGTGACATGGCCTTAACTGTATGAGAAAATAGCAACAATGTTATATTGGAATATCTTGAAGAATTACTCTTTGCCTGCAAGCAAGAACTGATGGGGTTACAGAATAGACAAACTAACAGAAAATAAAGTCACTGAAGTGTTCTGGAATTTTAGAATTCTAAAGAGAAGTATCTGTCACACAATACCCCAGACGTAACAACTATTCATAAGAAGAAGAAAAAAGTCTGGAATCTAGATAGTGAATATTGCAATACCTGGAAACAGTAGAAGAGAAGAGAAAGAACTGAAGAAAATAACAAAATACAAAGGCCTGAGAATAGCAAGTAGAATGATTATGACAAAAGAAAGCAAACACAGTAGCTACAATGATAGGCTCAATGGGTGCAATTCCAAAACTTATTGAACACCACTTAAACAGCATGGGTGTTGACAAAAATCACAATCAGCCAATTGCAAAAGGCAGCTTAACTTGGAACAGCTTATATCTCCTATGATGATACCTTTAACACAATCAAACATCTCTCTGTATCTGGTTCTTGGGAAGGACCTGATAAGAAAATAAAATGTCATTTGGCTGCTATATGATTCTTTCATTAACAATAATGTACAGGTAGTTCTTGATTTATGACTGTTTGTTCAGTGACTGTTCGGAATTAGAAGAATGCTGAAAAAAAGAGACTTAGGACCCCTGCTCAAAGCTATCGCTGCTGCAATGTCCCTTCAATCACATGAACAAAATTTGGGCACTTGACAATCTGCCATCCCTTATGACCAAGTAAGTGCAGGAAAACTTTCATTCTTGAACTTATGTTATTGCGTATGGACATGAAAGCAAGTAGTATTTATATACTATATACAATTTAATGACAGTGTGTTAGGTTAAGTCTATTATCTGCTTATATGATGTTTACAACCTTAAACAGTTCTAAAATATTAAATAATCAAATTAAACAATAAATAAAATGAAGTCATTACAGTTTATCAAAATATCTCCACTTTTAGGTTTTACATGTGTACGTGTGCGTGCACACATACACACACACACACACACAAAGACCCATTCACTGTTTCTTTAAAAAAAAAAGATAAACGATTGCTATTCANTGCGTGCACACATACACACACACACACACACAAAGACCCATTCACTGTTTCTTTAAAAAAAAAAGATAAACGATTGCTATTCACTTTGAAATTATGTCATTGGTTATTATTTTAGTTTTTAATTTTCTTTACATTATTAGTGTATGCCACTGGATTACATTTGTTTCAGATAGTATTTCTGTCCAATAATTCTCTGGTAGTGAACCAGCCCTCCACACAACCACTAGAGAAACTGTAAAACAAACTTTTCTCCTCCCACTAATGTTTTGATAAAGTTGAAGCAGCACATGAAAGATCAAGGAGCACACTGTACTTGAGAGAGAAGAAAATTCTTCTCTTAGAATATAATAACCACATCCCAAAGTAGTAGGTATTTCTTCTCTTTTTCCTTTCTTTCATGACTAACTATGGTTTGCTTTACCCATAGGTTGGCTGTTTGTAAGCATCCTAAAAATTGCTAAATAGTTTGGGGAACAGGAATTATTCATGTTCTCTAACAATAGGAACATTAATGCACTCTAAACAAAGGACAGGACCTTATTATTACCCAGTGCATTCCTTTAATTTGCTGTGCATAAATCACTCATTATGCTGCTAAACCTTATCAAAAGGCTCAAGACTATTATCTTAAATTCACCAACTTAGAGGGTTTAAAAGTTACACTATAAACTTTCTGAAGCCCAAGTACTTCATTTTAACTAATTGTGGATCAAATTGCTCAGCAAATAAAGGGGGAAGAGAGGAACCTTGGAAAAAAGTCTACTTTGGGAAAAAAATGTAATGCAAAAAACCCAACAAACCTGTATTTGTTGCTTTGGGATACACTTGTGATGTATTGTGCATAAAACTGTTTTACCCTTTATAGCACATTTCTCATCAAGTTCCCCAAATCTTATCCAGAGGTTCTCTCAACTGTCTGGAGCCAATTAAGATAAGAGGCTTATAAGAAGGTTATACACAGAAGGAGAATCTGTTGCATTGAAAAATATTGTTTCATAGCCAAAGTTGAAGATTGTTCGGCATATTATATGAGTAATAGATTTTAAAATCCTTATAGCATGAGATTCATATGCACAGCCCAACTGTAAATATAAATATATGATTGATGTACTTTCTCCTCAGTGTGGTCTATATTTGATATCTTCAGTATTCCAATTTTGTGATGCGAGGCTTTATTACCTCATTAGCTGCTCAGAGTCACTCTACAAGTGAGTGGCCCCTATAAATGTAAGGTAAATAAAAAAGTTTGCTCATGTGATGTAAGGACTTGATACTCTAATGTCCCCCTAAAAGACAAACATCACACCTTCCCTGAAATTAATAATCATTAAAATATAATGGCTCTTTTAACACACTGCCTGGGAGAAAGGATATTTGCTATTCCCAAGAGTCCGTTAAATATGGAAGGATGTCATTATGGTGGTTTACATAATTTGCACAATAATGTTACTATACAAATCATGGAAACTGGTACAAATAACTATTTGCATCAACATGGCTGTTATAAAATTAAGATAAAATTAACTGTCTTGTCCAACTTATTTGTATACAATGGATAGCTCTCTTATTTTGAGGAGAATATCTACAGGATCAAAGCTTCATTATATTAATCTACATTTTCTATCTTCTGAAGCCGGAATGGCAGGCAAAATAAATCTTACTTTAGTTTAAAACATAAGATATAAGAGATGCTTATAAAGGGACGTAGACTGCTTCTGTAAAAGATCCGGACAATGTCATGTTTGTAGTTACAAAATCATTTCTTGATTAATTGCATCTTTCAGGACAGGCAATACATCCATATGAGGGTTTAAAAAGCAATTTTGTTCCTTTTCTATTTCTGTCAGCAATAGATCTATTTTATACACTACATTGTGAATGCTATGAAAAATCACCTTTCTCAGTAATTTACAATAACACCCTCTGCTGGCAAGTATGAAAAAACCCTCCAGATTTTGTATTCAACAATACATGCACCATTGTTGCTAAACTACTTCAGTGTTTTCATTTTATAAAACACTACTCTGTAAGATAAAAATCAGTGCACATATTACTTACATACAGATGAGATGTATTTCTAAAGGTAGGTTTTGATCTGTCAAAGCTTGTAAATATTTTTTACAAAGAGAAGTTAAAATAGTTTTCGCTATCAAATGGCCTTTTTTTCTTTTCACAATTATGATTTCTTTGACAGCATCTTCCTTTATCAGGTATACAAATCTATAGTAGGTTGTAATGGATATTTCAGAAGGAACTTAACAGGCAAAGTAACCAATGTGAAAAGAAGAGGAAAAGACCCAGAAAGGATTCATTATTATTAAAAGCTTTGTTTCCTCTTTCTTGGGAACTTGGGATAAGCAATTCTATCAAATGGTATAAAAACAATTCTGAAAGAACTAGTCATCACTGACTCATAGATTTCTGGAATCTAATACTTACAACTTGGGTAAGTATTTGAGGAAACATTTATTCATTTTATTTATAGAGCCATCTTTCCCACAATTTGTGACTCTGACATCAGTCACTGATCTGATTCCTGTAGATAACTAAACTAATGCACCTGTAGAAATAAACACCACAATATTGGTAAACAGAAAACTCCCCTTGTAGTCTGTCAATCATAAGCCATGCAATTCCAAAGTTGTTCAGAGAGCTTACCAAAGCTCAACTGGCTGAGATGTTTTTTTAACCTGGGAACATTAACAGTGGGAACATTCCACAGTGTGTTGCATTTCAACAAATACTTAAACTTCTGTCAGAAGGCACTTGTAACACACTTGGCTATTCGGATGCCCAAACCTTTCCTTCTGCAAAACAAGATGCCCAAACCTTTCCACTGAAGTAAGAAAGAAATCTCATCGAGGAAATCAATTAAAATTCCCCATTCATTCCTTCACCCTGCACTAACAGCCACTACCACTAGTTATCACTAGGATAAGTTAATATACCCTCATCCTTGCAACTGGAAGCGAAAACAGGATTTACCTGGCAAACTTCATAGAGTAATTTGTATTGTTCTTCTTGCTTCTGAAGAGAGCACAAGCTGCATCCCATGTTTCAGAAAAAGATTCTTCCTTATTTGCTGTGAGAGCCAGAAAGTTGTTTCCAAGCATGCAGGCAAATACTCCTCTGTTACACACAAGATAATCAGATGAAACTGAACCAGCTCGGAGTGGAGATGCTCTGATCACTGCTCTGCCTTCTTCCTTAACACACGCCCTCTCACGGTACACAACCCTCCCTCTCTCCTGCTTTAGTCCAATGCACACACTATATACTGCTATTCATGCATATTAATCAGTTCTCATTGACTATTCATAACAGGCAAAGATACAGAGGCTATAATTGCTGCCTATGACAGCTGAAATTTCTCTAATTAACAAGCAAGCACTTCAGTAGCAAGGCATAATAAAAGACACTAACAATTCTGTAAACCATTTTGTAGCAATTACAAATAAACAAAACTGCATTTTATTGTCGTCCCCAAGGATAATTTTTAGCATACTTGAGCAGATTAAAAGTACATTTTAAATGTAAGTCATATCCCAAACACTTCTGCTGCAGAAACCCAACAATAATGGGCTATGTTAACCTGTACAGTGAAGTTAAAGAAAACAACAAATATTTAAAATAATTCAGCTACAACTATAGAAACGTCTGTTGCGAAGAGGCCAGATGTTGAACAAAGGGATTTAAGACCTTCTGGAATAATGTTTCTTGACACCGGCAACTTTAAGATGTGTGGGCTTCAATTCCCAAGTATCCGAGTCAGGATATGGGGGAATTCTCAGATTTAAAGTCCACACAACTTAAAATTGCTAAGGTCAAGAAACACTGTTCTGGAAGCTATGAAAATTGGGAGCAGGATATTCTGAAACTTTTTTAAGGCACATTATTACCAGATAATCCCATAATAGCAAAATTTATCATACCTGAATTCCCATTAGCATCATAATAATTAGAATATGGTTAAAGCACCTAATGATATCAGGTAATATTGTATAGCTATGCTATGTTTATGTATATATAATACAGAAGAAAGATATTGCAAGTTTCTTTAAAACGCATAATATGTGTTCAAAATAGATAGTGACTATTATAACTCCTCTTCGAGCATTCAACCTTTGAATTAGAATTTCACTTGTAACACACTTGGCTATTCGGATGCATCAAGACAGACTGATTTACTGCCTTCATCTGATAAATACTTCATATTGTCTTTTGTCTTTCCTTCAGGTTAAGCACTGACAAGAAATAATTAGAGCACAATACCTATGCTACAACATACCAAGGATTGGTTCATATGTTATATAATTCTTATTCATAAGTTAACCAGAGAGATGGTTTGATATTATCGTTACAGAACTAGACTTCATGACTTTAGGCCAGTGGTGGGATTCAATTTTTTTTACTTCCAATTCTGTAAGCGTGGTTTGGTGGGTATAGCAGGGGAAGGATACTGTAAAATCTCCAGTCAGAGGTGGTATTTGCTAGTTCTCTGAACTACTCAAAATTTCCGCTACCGGTTCTCCAGAACTGGTCAGAACCGTCTGAATACCACTTCTGCTTTAAGCCAATCATTATAACTTCTTAGCATACAAGTTTGTTGTGTAGATAAAATGGGGCACAGAAAAATGTGGACATTCTAGCAATTAAAAAACGTTCTGAACTAAAATCTAGTTTACACCTCTGCTAAGTTCTAGATCTCACCCAGAATCTTCCAGCACCACTTCTTTTATTCCTGAGATGATTCATCCCCCTGAATATGTAGTGATGATTTGCAAGTTTATTTCTTTGCTAACACACATGGAGGACTAGTTTTTTTCAGATATACCACAAGATTGCAACAGATAAAAGCTTGTCCCAAACTGGCAATAAACTTCTGAGTTTAAAGTGGAACTTTCCCACAGTATTCCTTACAGAAATATGATTGCTAGCTTAGCTCACCAAATGATATTTTATATTTAGTATGAAAGCCACATGAAATGTGAATAATCGAAGGTTGTGCAATGATGTACTTTCAAATAAACATTTATACTGAAAATATGTTGCATCATAGAAAGGACAACTTTCAGCTGAAATGGTCCAATGACACCCATATCTTGCTTCTACCTATGCTGATCTCAGTCTCCAATGGGTCAAAAGACACATTGTGATAATATGTTAAAACAGGGGTGTCTGGCAGCCCGTGGGCCAGATGCATCATACACAGGCCACGGCCACCCCAGCTCTGTGAAGTGAAAAAATGTTGCAAAATGTCACATGAAATAAATAAATAAGTAAAAGAGGACCTGACATGGGGTGCTCACATTGCAGCACTGGTCAAAAGGGCCCAGCAGAGATTATACTACCTGAACTTCTCAGAAAACAACAACTGAATGAAAAACTGCTGGTGACCTTCTACCGCTGCACCATAGAGAGTATTTTAACTTACTGCACCTCTGTATGGTTTGCCAATTGCACAGTGGCAGATAGGACTCCAGAAGGTTAACATCATTGCCCAGAAGATCATTGGTTGCCCTCTCCCCTCTTTGGAAGAGCTTTATAGCTCCCGCTGCCTTAAGAAAGTTCAAAACATTCTCAAAGATCCATCTCACCCTTTTTTTGAACTATTACCATCTGGCAGATGGTACAGAATAAAAAAAACAAGCACAAATAGACTGAAAAACAGCTTCTATCCCAGAGCAGTAGCTCTTTTGAATTCTACTGTATAGTGCAGTGTTGGTGTGGTGTTGCAGGTTTTCGGTTCAATGTGTGGAGTATGAAGGATGTGTGTTTGTGTTTATTTTCATGGTCATGATGTGCACTGAAGATGGTGTTTGATTTCTGTTGTACAAGGTGCAATGAACTAAACTAAACTAAACTAAACATGACAGCAACATGATGCTGCGAGTTTGACACCCGTGTGCTAAAAGTAATGAGGTTGGGTGTTATGGTACACTTAACATCTTCACTTCTCCAAGTTTCATTTTCTATAAAGATGAACATTTTATCATTTTTATAAATGTGATCAGCATGCTTTGAGATAATTTATAGCAGTGGTAGGAAGACTCACAATCTCTAGTAACCTATTTTTTTAATGCAAAAAAGGAAATAGTTCTGTAGGAGAAATTTCTCTCTTAAATATTGGAAACCCTGAGCATGGAAAAATAATAGTCAGTGTAACAAGTATTGGGCAAAGTGCTAAGAAGACAGTGTTGAGAAGACTTGTCTAGTCCTGCACTTACTGAGTCTTCCATTCTTAGCTAGTGACCTTACAAAGCTACTCTGTGCTCAGTGAGATATATTAAATTGCATACTAAATTTTCTCTCTCTTGTGTTACAGTATATATGCCCTTCTGCATTTGCTTCATCACCATGTAGTTTCAATATCTACCTTTCCAATGGTAAAATAAGAAGGATCTGAATGACACTGTACCAGTTGCAACTGAAATAAACCATCAATTTATTCTAGCATTATTGAGAAAATGAAACAAAATAGGAATCACATGTAAGCAGCCTAAGAAATCCAAATTAGAACATCAAAGTATACTTTTAAAATGTTCCATAATATCAATTGGGAGGATAAGTCAAGAAACTTGATACTTCTTGTACTTCATGTTCTTGTTAACAAATATTCAATCAACTTTGCAACATGCATGAAATAAAGTCCACACAGCTAGAAATCAAGTCAGTAATTCAAGCAAAAAAGCATAAATAGATTTGGATTTTTTTTTGTTTTGCACCCAACTCTTAATCTTAATGCATTTCTACTTCCTAAATTAACTCACATTATAATATGTATGTTCCTTATGAGGGTTTGCGGAAAGTGGCTTCATATATGTTGGGACCAATGTACATTTGCCTGACTATATCAATAGCCTAATTAACTCTCTTTCATTCTGAACATTTCTTATATGAAAAGAGGGCAGAACATATGAGCAGCTGTTCCTTTGTAATAAATCATACCATTTATATATACTGAGTTCATTTAATGATGATGACCACTCTTGGAAACAAAGTAAAAAGAAAAAAATTACATGTCTTTGAGCAATAGCATTTATTTCTTAATCTAGATTTTTCATTTCCATACAAAATTATTTTTAATCATCCACAGAAATTGGGCAACCTAATCAACTCTGAAATAACTATAAATCCATGTGAAGAATGTACTGCACCATCAATAAGGCTATTTATCAGGTCTTTCCTATGCTCATAAAACTCTTATGACTGTCATTAGAGTTTGGCTCTTTATAATTAGAGACTAGTCATTTGTGAAGATGGAAGGGTTTTTTTTAGCTTATGAATAATTGGAAGCACTGGCAAAATGCAAGAAAAATGACACCAAAGGCAAATTCTATGAAGATACATCTAATGCCAATTTTGGTCCTCCTATGCTGAACAGAATTTTCATATTCCTCTTAAGTTGTATTTGGCTACAAGATTTGGATTGCAAATATCCTAGTGGATAATATGAAGATTACTTCATTGCCATCTAGTTGCAGCCCCAATCTGATATCTTACTATCATCAGTTTAATTATCCTCCAGTTCTTACATTTCCTGGCTTTTGTGCCCTTATCACATTGTTGCTGTCATGTCAATGTTGTTCAGTGTTATTTCTATAGACCAAAAATTTGTGCGATACCAGCAGCAGCCTAGGGACAATTGTTCTATGGACTTTTTGACAGCTTTTGGTAAAGTATACTACAAGAGCCTCATCACTGTTTTCACTGTAAATTGTGCTTAGTTCCTTATTAAATTGATTTATTTGTTTACTTACATTATCTTCTTTGCCTATATGTGATCTAGTCCAAGGCTCTTGATTGCTATAAAAATCAGTCCTTTCCTATCCTTTAAGCTGATGGAAGACAGTCTCCAGAAGCTTTCAATATTATACAATTATTAATTTCCATGCTTTGGGAAATTATATTTAAAAGAAAGTCTTCTGCCCCAGATTATTATAATTTGCAAAGTAAGTACAGGGACTTTTAAAAAAAAATCCATCTACAAGGAGAAAGGAGGAACAAATATAAATAAATAAATTTAGACTTTCATCTAAAATTTGCATGAGATCTTATAGTCTTGAAACCAACATTATGTTAAAATTCCACATAACTGTGCAGCTTTAATGCGAAAATGGTTACCACATAATAATCTCCTACAGACATAGGAAAGAGACAATTGTTTACTTTTCATAATAGAATCCCAGGTTCAGAGTCTGGTTTTAAATCAAAGTGGAAAAGATCAGACTGAAATCCAGAACAATCTTCCAATCACTGGCCTAATATTTGTAGATAAACCAGTTTGATTCTGTAGAAAACAGATATTGCATGAGTTACTAAAGATGGAACAACATTTCTGCAAAATTGCTGCAAAAGTTGATGGAATTGGCAGAGATGGCTACATTGCTTTGATCAAAGAGGGAAAAAAACACTTCAGTACTTTTGTTTCTATTTGGAAACCACTTCTGGACTTTGTGCTTGTGGTAGAAAAAAAAAAAGAATCTTCCATTCTGGATTTTACTGATTAGATAGATTGTTATAGAAATGGCTACTTTATACTATTATGTAAAAGTAAAAAGTTGAGGTTTCATGTTATGGTTTTATTCTACTGCACCAGAGGAAGTCAGACATCAGAGCCTTTTTTTCCTTTTCTCACTTTTTTTCCTACACTTCTCCTTTCCGTTGACTTCCTTATTTTTCCTACTATATGCTTTCATATTTTTTTTATTTTATATTATAAACTAATAAAACTGTTAAAAGTAGACATTGAATGAGTTCAAAATCACAGTATTTAAGAGCTATACATGCTTCCAAAGGACACAAATGATATTCTTCAGAATTCAAAGAAGCAATAGCAACAGCACTTAGACTTATATATTGCTTCACGGTGCTTTATAGCACTCTCTAAGTTGTTTACAGAGTCAGCATAATTTCCCCCAACAATCTGGGTCCTCATTTCACCCATGTCGGAAGGATGGAAGGCTGAATCAACCTTGAGCCTGGTGAGATTTGAACTCCAAATTTCAGGCATCCGGCAGTCAGCAGAAGCATTGCACTCTGACTACTGTACCACCAAAGTGCATAAAACCTCTTTAAAACAGATACATCTTTTTTCAGACTTCTGTTTCAGCTTGAAACAAAGACATGGCTGCTTTAAACAGATGACTCACTAAAAGCAGAAGATTCAGGCAAAAAGCTGAAAAAAATTAAAGTTGCTCTTGCACTTATGCTCATATTCCAAAATATCTCCCACTGATTCACTTTTTAACATTGCACAGCTCTACTGTTCATTAATTAAATGGAAGGTTTGTAAAAAAAAAACACTTTGTTGCGATATTCACAGTAAGTGGAATTTTTTAAAAAAGACTGGAGCTGACAGATTTGTTCTTGTAAGAACTACAATATTTCTGAAATCTTCTGGATTTGACACATGCTATGTAAGTAAATAACAGCAGTTTTTGTTAAATTTTATCCTCTTTGATATGCTGGACAGGAATACTCAAAACCATGTGTTTGAGTTAGTCACAGTGCAATCAGATTTAAGTAGTTTACTTGGTTAGAATCTAGCAAAAATCAAAGGCAGGATGCTTTTCGCAAACAGTTTTGGCAAGTAAATATTTGAAAAGCATTAAAAATGAATATTCAAAACCCTCAAGTTTGTTTTTGGATTATGGGGATCTTCAAGAATAATATTATCTCCTGTCCCAGACATTCATTACCTTCATGCAAAGCTACAAAAAGGTTATTTGAAATGCAGACTACCTGACAAATCCTTCTTATTCTGTGTATTGTAGATGTAGCAATGTTGTTTTATTCTCAATTAACTGTATTAGTTAATTATTTTTCTACCTGAAGGAATTAATTTATGTAAAATGAATGTGTGTATGTGAAACAGGCAAACATTATTCCTTCCATGGAACAAGTCTCATTACTATCTAGTGCGACACTACTGCCCTCTATTGGAATGATTTCAGTTTTAAGTGAAGCCACTAAGAAGAGCATTCTTCGTAAGTGAGAACATTTCCTAGGATTTACCCAACATACTTTCTTCAACATATGGGCTCTGAAATCTTATTTCAAATAATTTTGATAGCAAATATGATGGTTGAATCTCCCTGCACACCCTACAAATCTATTTGAAATTACCCTAACTGAACAATTATTTGTCTAGAACAGTAATGGCTAACCTTTTTTGGCTCCTGTGCTGAAAATTGCACGTGTGCGCATGTGCCAGCATCCAGAAGGCAATGCATGCTGGAGGGCCCCCACCATCTGCTCATACACGCAAGAACAATCCCCTTGCACCATGCATCTCCGCACATGCATGCATGATCCCCCTCGCGTGCCATGTATCTCTGTTCATATGTGTGCCACCCTCCCCTGTGCACTTGCATGTCTCTATGCAATTATGCACATCTCCCATGCACCCCCTGCCCCCACGCATGCATGCCAGATACCCAACAAACAGCTGTCGGGAGGCAGCACACACACACATGCGCAATGGGGTTCTTCTGGGTGACCTCTCGCATGCTGGCAGAAGTGACTCTCTGTAGCACTTCCAGCATGCATGCCATAGGTTTACCAACATGGGTCCAGAAGCATTTATTTTGATCTTAAGATACTGGCTAGCAAATCAATGGGACATTGAGTGTGCTTCATGTTTGGCGGTCAAAACTCTTTTGAATCAAGAAAGATTGTGATAAAAACTGACTTGAATCCAATCAATTTGAGGCTCAGAAACGGAGGGCTGAGGTCTTCACATCCTACAGCATCTTACCTGCCCTGCAGAGGTGAAGCTTTTCATTATGACTATCATTCTGAAGTGATGCCTTTCAAACCAGTTACACCAAGCAAATGGCCTCCATTCAACTACAAGCAGGACTTTTATCTCCTGGCTGGTTTTAAAGCATTGCCTATAGGAAAGCCAAACTTTTTTGACCTCAGCATAACTTTGCACAATTAAAATCTTCCCCAAGGAAGAGTTTTATGTTTACAGTTGTCATTGAAGCCCCTGTCACACAGCACCAACGGATGGAAAGAGGATGTAAAAAGGAAAGAAACACTTGCCATTCGTTGGTTAACGCGATGCTTTCGTTCTGTACTCACTGCGCCCGTTTTTCATCTTCTCTATCCGTCCAGCATCTGTCGACTGACATTTCATCCGCTCAAAAAGTTTTGAGCTGCACAAAACTTTTTGAGCG